>JAQFZC010003023.1:0-20383 GCA_034695205.1 Dicyrtoma fusca
CACCCGGTATACTACTAAGGCGTACTAACAATGTGGGCAACTTCATTTTGCAAAAAGTTTACTTTATAACTCTTATTAGAAAATCGTTGTCTTTAACAAGTTATCGCAGATGGACTTAACTGGTTTTGCCAAAAAACTCTTCATATATACGTAGTTAAAAAATCTTCGTTTTTTTAATGCTTCCTGAAAATCGATTTAGGGTTTTCTTCCACATTCCATGGAGCGTACATACTGAGAGCTACCTCACTTGGCTGAAGTTATAAAGATCATATGGATTGAGTTCACTCCTTTCCCTTATTTTTCCATTATTAATTGTTTGCAGTGCTTAGATTTGGGACGAGTAATTTTGGGTAAGGTAATCATTCCATGCGCCACCATTATCTTTGAAAATTTACATATCATCAATTTCGTTTACGAGATAAAGCAAAAGTTACGCTTGTTCTTAGGGTCATATCTGTCCGCCACACTTTCTAAATAGCCTGAGTGAGATGAGTGTAGAGCGTGAACCACAAGTCAGTAAAAGTGTAGACTAGGTACCTTGGAAAGGAAAGGAACGGGAGCTCCGTTTGACTAGAGACACAGGCAGCAAGAGGTTTCTTTTACTCCCATTCCAACGAGTTCCAGCTTTCCTTAATATTATCCCAGTAGGAGCAGTGTATAGGCAAGTTTGAAAGTGACTATGACGGCAGGTACTTGTATGAATGGATCTAAGTAAGGTAAGGCTCAGAATAGCCTCAGAAGCCTCAAGAAAAAGTAATGAGGTTTCATTTCTGGTTGAGGATTCAACAACTTTCTCCAAATAAAATGTGAATAATGATTTTATTTGACGACTTAAATGTTTTCCTGGAGTACAACGAACTTGCTGATAATATCTCTTCCTTCAAAGTCACAGCCTTAAGCCAGGCGTATTAGATGTCTTGGAAAAACTAGGGCAGCCCCTTTGTCTTTTGATCATATTTTACACCGCTTTAGACAACGCGGCTGTTGTGAACATTGCGTTTGGACTTTTAAAAAAAAACAGAACGGAAAGTATATGTATTGGAAGGACTTTGTATGACTTACAAAAACTCGTTGTATCTTGTGAGTGAAAATTTTTTCAGTCGCTTGAATTCTTTTCTGCTCGTATTCCTCCGGGATTTCCAACTTACTTGTTATAAGTTTTTCATTTTACATGATTTTTCATCGTTAGTCTAGGTCTAGTGTAGTTTCGTGTGAGTCAGTTCGTTGTGTGGTTGTCTGTAGATATAAGTGTCTTGGTAGCTTAAAAGCATGTTGAAAATACAATGGATGAGAAGAGGAAGTTAAGTCTATAAGACTATACGGATATATTGATGGGTTGTAAAGAGTGAAGAAAAAGTATTTCAGAGAGTTACATCGCATCGTAGGAAACATTACTTATGTCGCACAAGCGCATAACAAGGAACGGAATTAATTTTTTTTTATTCCATTCCACTCAAGAATATTGGATATTGCCAGTACTTCGATTCGATTTCGATCTTTATTCTTTACTTCGACCTCCGTTTTCACTCGTGGCTTAAAAACCAACAGAATCCCTCCGAAATCTCTTGGAGTGCAGCAGTGGCTGCATGAAGCAATTGCAGCACAGGAGTAGGAATCCAATTAATGTTTTAACAAGCTTTTATTCGTTAGCGGAATGTTCCTTGCTCTCTGCGAAATACATTGACTTGGGACAACAAAACTAATTTTCTTCCCTTCGCCTTTTTACAAAATTAAACGGGTGTGATTGAAGAAACACGGGGATGTATCTGTAATTAAATTATTGATACAGTCCTAGCTGTGCTATTTGCCCTTTACGTGGGAATCAATAGAAAATGTTTGACTCTGAAATATCACGAATTAGACCACAATTTGGCGTTCTTATTCAAGCATTAAGCTACCACAAGATGTACCTTCAAAATAATCAATTTAGTTCTATTTTTAGTAGCGTACGTTTGCTACAAAACATACTGGTGTCATAAATGTTTTTAATTTTTTTTTGAACCATTAAAAAAACATTATTACCAAATAATAATTTTGTTACGCTTATGCCAAACGGTAGTAGTGTAAAATAACATCCTGTCTTATTTTTTTAAACTTGTTTTTGGAAAGTCGTAGGCTTTTGATTTCCTGTGTGTTTGGGGGTCTCTACACACTTGTTGTACAGACTAGCTAACTTTCGTTTTAGGTGATTTCTGTCCCTTTAGTGCCTATGTATGACTACTATGTATCTATTCTGTAACACAAAGGCATCGCATTCTTTTGAAATATCACGGTCGAAATTTATATTCCGATGGGACTTCGGCATGTCCTCTGCCAACTCCAGCCCGATCAAAGTATGCATTATGATCGTATGGAATTTTGAGGACACCTTTACTAAACAAAATATTTTAAGACAACATGATATTTCTTTTTAGTGAAAGTCTTTGAAGTTGTCAAGATTTAATTAAAAAGGACATTAAAGATCAATTCCATCCGTCTTTTTATGAAAATGCCTTAAAGGCATTGGGCTGTATGTAATGTTTGGCCGTCGTGATTGTCGCCGTCGCTAACACTCGTTCGTAATAAAGTGAAGTGTGGGTCAGGACAGTCAGGAGGAATGGAGGAAACAGGCGGAGAGTTACTGGCATAGAGGAAGGAAAAGTTCCATATGTTGTTCCAAAAGTAGATCTTGTGAGCATCCTCTCTGTTCCCTCCAGTTCGCATGTTTCTTTTTGATAAATAATATCTTGGAAGGAAAACACTTTTGTGTCCCTTGTTGTCATTCTGTGTCGGGAAGATACAAAGTCTAGGATGCCATATACAATGCATTTTTATTCAGAATGGTGAAAGGAAAGTAGGGACTTGTACGCACTCCACATCCTTCTTAATTGAGATGAATGATCTAATTAAGATGAGCACCAATTTACAGTAGAGGAAATACAAGGCCAGACACGAAGAAGGTGGTAGCGCAGTGAGCATCTAATAAAAATAAAGTACAGAATGCCATATTGTGGGTCATATTTTTGCTTTGCTTTGAAAGTTTTATAGGTATACCTAAAGTTTTTAGTTTTTTGTATATACGCTTAATTAAATTATGAATTTATTCTGTTTTGTTTCATTTGCTTTACTTTCATGATTGCCTTAAGCAGGACGCATACACTTAGTTTAAGCAACTTGTGGGTAAATTGTGTTGTATCTGATTCAATAAAATATGCTTTTAGTTCGTTCAGTTTCCTTCCGGCACAGCAACAGTGATCTTTTGAGTACTGGAACATTAGATCATGGAAGTTTAAAATGTCTATTATATTTTAATGATGTTTGATAAAGGAAATGATTTCATTTTCTTTGGGCTTTTCAGATGGAGTGGTTTTAATAGATCCTGAATATGTAAAAGATCGTAAAGTATTTGGCCATGTACTATCCGCATTTCGTTATGGAAGAGAAGATTTAGATGTTCTTGGACTCACGTTTCGTAAAGACCTGTACCTTGCCTCGGAGCAAATCTTCCCTGTTCCTGAAGCATCGCAAGCTAAGACTCTCACGAGATTACAGGTACTTATCTTCATTAGCTAAAAAATTCATGGGATTTTGTACTTTTGGAAATTGTGCAGTGGAGTTTAGATTTGTGTAGTCTGTACCCAGCCTATATCACTGCACTGTAGCCGAACAAATAAGCCTGTCGTCATAATTTCAACCACTGCAGTTACCCTACATTTTTCTGGGTGTGTGTAATCCTGATATAGATATAAAAAAAAGAGAGTTGTTTGAAAGAATTTTCTTGTCAGCATGTTTACACACTCCTCCTCACCCAGACCACATCCGTACATACACAACCGCGCTATTTCCTTTGTGCTTCTTTTTGAGAGAGAAAAAAATAGGTTGTGTTGCTGAAGAAACTCTTCATGAGTTTTATATTGAATTAGCCGTAAAAGGAACTCTGATTCTGGTCGGGTTTACGAAGAGGGATCAGAGAGTAGATTTATATAATAATTACGTAGAAGACTTTTCCAAGCTTGCAATTTTTATACGGTTCCTTCAAAGAGAAAGCTGTGTGGTAATTCTGTGTTCTTGTGTGGAAACCGGAACGCTCATTTGTTTCTGCTACAACGCCACGTCAGCTATACTTCCCTGTGATGAGTGAAAGTTGTTGTTGTTATTTAGTTAATCCCAAAGAGCTAGCAGACACGTCGCCATATATCATCTTATCTTATTTATAAACTATGCATTCATTAATTATGACTCAACCTACTTTTCCCTTTTACTTGCTTCTCAACAATTTTCTGAGGCACATGAAGCCAACGAAATATGTAGAACATAACTGTGCTTAAATATTATGTTATACATATGTTTGGATTTTTAATTTTGAACGTACCTACATAAAGGCTGTGGAATTAAAATCCTGCTCATGCAATCGGTGGGATTTGGTAACCAAGACTAATTTGAACGTTTTTGGCACAAAGATTTAAGCTGTTACGCTTTGTTTGTTACATCACTTCATTAGCCTGTTCGTTTATTTATAAAGAGAAAATCCTGTTTTTCCCTCTGCTCTTGTTGTACAGAGAAAGAGATCAAACTGAAAATAGTTATCCTTTGATTTCTGACTGTGTGGAATCGGTTTTTTAGTAGAATGGTGGTGAGCATGTTTAATGAATGGCTTGAATGGCGGTGCAAAATTACCAACCAAAGTAGCAGGGCATCGGGCAAAATCACACAATTGAGAAGCCACTGTATGTGGAACGTGGCATTGAAGCTGATTTTCCTCATGAAAATGCTGCTCTCGTGACTTTTGTATACTTTTGTTTGCCCCAAGTGTTAAAGTAACCAGAGTAAAGAAAATGGATGAAAATATTGCCTGCCGTAAACATAAAAAATGTAATTTGGAAAGAGTGTCTGGAAAGCTAAACGGAATTTCCGGACAAAATCAAATACATTTCCTTTCTCATGCTCTCTTACGTCTACGCCACTTGCTCACTTGTAAATATAATGTGTTTTAAATGACTGTCAAATTTTGGTAGGAGCGACTATTGAAAAAACTGGGATCCAATGCATTTCCATTCTTCTTTGAAGTACCTCCACACTGCCCGGCCTCTGTGACTTTACAGCCTGCACCTGGTGATACCGGCAAACCCTGTGGTGTCGACTACGAGATGAAAGCCTATGTTGCAGACTCTCCAGACGACAAACCTCATAAAAGGTGAGTTTACGAATTACACGAATACCGGATATTTCACTCCCGGACATTAAACCCCCGGCAGCACATACCCTCGGATGGTTCACCACCATTGCCAAAGTAGTAGGTTTCTCCCCCAAGCACAAAAGCCGTAGTAATTACTATGAATTAGGACTGACTTTCGGATGCTGTTTAATTCTTCTCAATTACTTTCTACATCTGTGATAACCTTTCAGTGCTTCATAAAGCTAAAAAAGATAAATGATCTTTTCGTTACCGAGAATCCTCATATGTCGTAGGCTTACTAAGTACACAATCTAAAATATGCATAGCGGTAACAAAGAATAAATGCTTTATAAAGTTTCAACATAATCTTCATGTTTAGAAGGACCTACGAGTAAATTAATTGATATTACCATACTGACACCAGGACTCGTTGCAAATCCTTCATTTATGATTTTGCAGTATTTTTAAAATGATAATAGTTTTTAGTGGTAAAAGTGTTAAAACGTTTATCCACAAACAAAGCATTTAGACTTTGATACATATTGCGCGACATATATCCAATTATTTTGCACTACTAATACTAATAAGGTCGGAATAGGCTAATTCGTAAAAAATGTTAAAAGTGAAAACTATGGTGAAAGTATAAAAATAAAGAAATACTCTCGTGCATACTGAATGCATTCAGTTAAAGTTTAGCTAATATGTCTTTACCTAATACTCAATATGCCTGCTTGCTAAAAATTCCTGAACTCATACAAGTTAGTTTTACCTTGAAATAAATATGAATGTAGTATGGCTAATGCTATGCAACTGTATTCCAACAACATATGGACTTTTCAGAATGTTATATGGAACTATGAGCTTCTTTTCGTTTGGCTGTAAGTCGTTGAAAGTTTAACAAATATTTAGAAATTAATGGAAAAGAATTAAACAGCATCTGAAATGCAGCAATAGAGTAATGCCGTTGGTGTTTGTGCTTGGGTTTGAAGTATCCTATTTTGCCATTGGGGTGAATCGTCCGGGGTTCTGCAATCCTGGGGTGAACTGCCTCAATCCAAAATTGTGCATATGTGCCTAAACTATATGTACCTGGGTATAATGAATATTCTTCGTATTCACTTTCCCTTCTAAGCGTACTACATATTTGTCGAGGCATACTTATAACGAATTTCATCTCCGAAGTCAATCTGGATTTTTTATTAGCAGTTTAAATAGCTCGTAGGGGAGCCTGAACCTCTTGAGTATTATAAAACATACTTGCTACAGCTACTGAGATTACAGTAGACTTTGTTGTATGAAGATCGATTTTATTTTCACCTAGTAATGCCTATACTGTAAAAGGGTTGTTGAAAAGAGCTTTCTCTATGCCAGCTATGCAGGACATGACTTACGTGGATTTGTTTAGACGAGATGTAGTCTACGTGACATTTTCCCCTCAGGTTTTCTTTTGTGTAAGATCAGTTACAACGCACAGCTACATATATCTATTTATGTGTCTATTTGTCAATTGTCAGTGTTCTTAAATTCAAGTGCTACCTTTATGTTTTTATGCATAATGATCACCTGTTTATGCCAGTCGTATTGTGCTGTAACTCAGCGTTTAAAATGTTCAGTAGATTTCCTGATTTTAGTCGTTGGAGTTGTTTGGTTGTCTTTGGGGGATAGTCAGTGTGTCAGCGTAAGTGAGGGGAAGTCGTTTCATTTCATTTGAATTGACTGTGTCAATTGAAGAGACGGAATTCTTGTCTACTCCTGTGATTCGACATTCAACATCCTCTTTACCCTCGATAATAAATGGGCGAGATGTTTTGCATGAGTATTAAAAGTCTTTTATGGTGTAGTTGACGTCATGTATGTGTCCTATTATGAGTGAGTCGACTGATACGAGAACATAAGGCGGTGTCTGTCTGATAGGAGTCGGAATCCCTCTCTCGTGTTCATGGAGTTGACATTATCCATTTTACTATTACCGAGCCACAGAACACTCTGAACAATACATGACGCTTTCAAGATCCTCATCCTCCAGCAATAAGTCTTGTCTGTGTGCTCCGCTGCTGGTCGATTGATATGATGCATAGTGGAATATGGGGGACAATGTTGAATCTGATAGTGAATTTGAGCTCTCGTCGACAGCACATCAGCCCCACACGATTTCTCGGCTATCGACACATACGTCGATGTGAATTGTGGTTATGACGAGTGTTTCAGTTAAGAGTGATGCTTCACTTCTGGTGGATGGTTGGCAGGCGAGAGAATCTGTGTCTGTGCACAACCTAAGTTTAAGTTTGTGTGAAAATACATTATGAGCATTGGATTGTATTACATGTTGTGAAAGATATGGTTATTGCAGTGTATTTGTGTGAGTCTAGACGCGAATGGACGCAGAATTTGAGTTAGAACGTTTATTATAAGGGCGTAGTTCCAATAAAGTGCATTATTCCTTTTATTGACGTTTACTTTGGGCGTTGTGTTGTAGTTGTGAAGTATTATCGAATGTCGTAGTCGTAGAACTGCTGCCTGGTTTATTCATTTTTTTGTTTTGCTTTTTCAGCTCTTAGCAGACGTCATAGTGGTTTTACTGGGAGCATGATTTGAATTGATTGGACTATAATGCCAGCTAGTTTTATGATTTTATGTTGTAGATTATTATTTCCATTGTTAATTGTGCAGGTGCTGGTTCTAGGATCCTTTAAGTCATCACATCACGTCTAATCTCGGTTGTCTTTTGCGTGATTTTTCTGCATAACTTGGTGGTTTCTCCGTACTGCCTCCAGAGCACATATGCATAATTATTCCGTCATTACAAAACTGTATAGGGAATCGCAGCTGTGGAGGATTGTATGTACAATTTAGTTGGAATTAATTTGATTCTTCTCGTAATTACGAGTCGTTGAAATTTTGCATTAGTTCCTTTGCTTCTTCCCAAAAAGGACGTGATGGTCGTATCGGCAGTCATGACAAGGTTACGCTATCACAAAGAAGACGCAATTTAGTTTGGAGACTACTGCGTGTTCCATACGACGGAAGGGAAGCTCACACAGAGGAGTATGCAAATAGGAAATGGTTGAAATCTATGCTAGAGTTCAGTATCATATTTGCGAAAACTGTTTAAGCTTAGGTAGTTAGGGTGTCGTTGGAGACGGAAGAATTAAGATGTTAAAATGAGGATTAGTGCTGGGTGGGTGGTGTAGTGAGGGTCCGAGTGGTACGTGGTACGCTTCTGTTATTTTATAGTGCTGTGAAATTTCATGCATTTCTTGTTCCTTTCTCCACCTAATTTCAAGTTGGTTGGCGCTCATCCGAATACAGATTCAGATAGGCAGGCGACAGACATTTGTTTTGAGAATCCTGTCCAAATATGCTATAGCCCTACAATTGAATACAATATGCTTTATCTCTGTACTTCTGGCAGAGGTTTGTTGACTGTTTGGTTCCTTGCACTCCTTCTCATTATTTCCTTCCGTAAACGGTTGAGTAAATAATGTAACCAGGTCTTATTTAGTTGCAGAAAAGCAATGAAAATAGAGGACATATTCGTGCTTATGTATGCAGGGCGGCAGGGCCGTATGTTGTATGTATTTGAAAAGGATGATTACAGTTGATGAAGCGAAGGGATAATGTCGGCAAGTATTCCGAAGATTCTTCTTGACTGTCTACTAACAAGACAAGAGGACGTTCACTCATCTTCCATTGCACACGTTAAATTAAACAAGGAGACCAGGACTCATGAAGCAAAGAATACCTCTAGATTGAAAGACGCACACAATTTAACATTTACACAGATGTGAGGATGCGAGGGAGGATGTATGTAAATTGTAAATGGAACAAGATGCGAGACGGTATTAATTTTGATTCCTGGCTACGAGCCCAGTCATCCAGCGGCGAATCCAGACTACAGGGCTCAAGCCCACCCCATCATGTGAATTCACTGTAC
The DNA here is from genome assembly GCA_034695205.1 of Dicyrtoma fusca. Classification (NCBI taxonomy): domain Eukaryota; kingdom Metazoa; phylum Arthropoda; class Collembola; order Symphypleona; family Dicyrtomidae; genus Dicyrtoma; species Dicyrtoma fusca. The sequence goes on from JAQFZC010003023.1 coordinate 9,090, forward strand.
ATAAAATGAATTTTTTTTGGCAAGACTATCCCTGTTTTTCCAAATTTTGCCTCGCGTCTAATTTTAGAAGCAAGAAAAAATATCATTTCGTACATAAATTTAGCTCAAAATAAGCAATTTTGAAACTAAATGACCCTTGAAAAAGTCTAAATTTAGTAAGCTTATAAATTAGCCCCCCTGTGGCAAGGTTCTAGATCCGCCATTGCAGTCATGGATGTCAGGAACTCAGAAAGACGGCATTTTTAGAGTAGATCGTTACTTTTCCGAAGCGTACTTGCTAGGTATGTGGTTATGTGGAGGTAAGTAGAAAGGCTTGAGAGTTGAGAGAATTATAGGTGCACAACGTGAGGGAATATTGCTGGAAAGTCGAAGCTGCATCACGTCATCTCTGTCTGTCTGAAAGGAATTACAGAGGATGAACGCTGAGGATACAGATATTATGGTGGTGGTGGTGAAGATAGAGGCGTGCAGGCGGGACGAACTCACTGTGGGCATCACATGTACTGTGTGTTCTCCGTATGCTTATGTGTCAAGTCTGAATCCCATCATCACGTTCACGATCCACATCGACCTATTGATACGATCCACACGCAACTCTGGGTAACTATGTAAGGTACCGTAGCAGGGAGAACCAGAGCTGAAGAGCAGGATGATATGCCTCGAAATTCTTTGCCAATGATGATATGTCATATTTGTTTATTTGTTTAACCTTTTGCAGTTGAGCAAGCTTAGAAATGGAGTGTTTACTTACAATTTTGTAGGTATCCTCTGCTGCTCCATGTATGTAACTACACTATACAGACTACAGACATTTATGTATACCTAGCTCAAGTTTTACCTATATGCTCTCCTTTCCCGACATACACATTCTCTATTTTTCTTGTATCTGTTGTAAACTAACAAAGCTTACCTTTACAGCGTGAAGAAATTGAAGCATTTTCGTTTCATTTCTTTTCTTTCCTACCCTTTCTCAGCTGTTCGTGAGTCTTTCCGTCGCTCTAACTTCTCAAGCTCAGTCAGATCCGTAATTCTGTCAGTTCTCTGAATTACGTTTTGGAATGTAGACATACTTATGGAGGAACTGTGTAATTCCTGTGTGTATTTTTATGGCAGGGATGATGTACAAATTAGGAGTGGCAGGGATTATGTTTCTCCACTTCACAGCAGAGTACTTCAGGAAGGTTGAACACACAAAGCCTATTGGATTGCATAACGAATCCTGACTGATGAATAGGATATTGATAAGTTGTACTTAAATCGATGGAAGTGGAGTATGAAACTGTCCGCAAAATAATTCTACGTACTTCAAGCCGTTATAATTACATTTACAGACCGTTTCACAGAATATACCAGAGTGATTTCGGTATGGTTGATTGGAGCACTCAAAATAATTAGTCATTTTCGTGGGGAAAGTGTCCTTCTGATTCGTTGGTGTGGCATGCTTGTTTAATGATTTGTATTATAGTCCTTTAAGGCCAATCCTCATTTTGAATTGTGGCAAATCATAATAATAATTATTATGCTGGGCTTTATTCATTTTGGCAATATTGTTATGCAGGAATGATACAATACGATGCTAAAACATAAACTAAAACAAAAGGTGTGAAACGAAGCTTTAAGGAACAAACTGCATTATAAATCATATTAAGATTAAAATTGAAACAAAACAAAATGTTATTAAATATGTTTCCTTTCACAGAAATTCAGTCCGTCTTGCAATCAGAAAAATAATGTATGCCCAAGGAAAACAAGGAGAACAGCCGTCGATAGAAGTTTCCAAAGAGTTCATGATGTCGCCAAATAAGTTGCACCTGGAAGCCTCATTGGATAAGGAGCTGTACCATCATGGGGAATCAATTGCAGTTAATGTTCATATAGCCAATAATTCGAATAGAACTGTCAAGAAGATCAAAGTCACCGTCAGACAATTTGCTGACATTTGTCTTTTCTCTACAGCTCAGTATAAATGTACTGTCGCTGAAATTGAGACAGAGTAAGTTTTAGCGTTAGTTTTGTTGCGCGAATACGGCATTCTTGAGCTTCCCTCATAGGTAGCTTGCCTCTGGACTCTGGATCTTTAGATTTGAGACTTTCTTTCTAGTTTTTTTTTCTTCCTGGGGCAGGGGCAGTTTCCCAGTGATTTATGCATTTAGGCAGCACTGTAGCAACGAAGCACTTGTGCGTTGCCAGGTTTACCCACTTCCCATCGCTTCTTCTAAGCCCTTTCCTTCTCTGTCTCTCTCTCCCTCTGTCTCTTGTACTTTTTTTTTTATTCTCCAGCAGGTTTCGAAAGCAATTTATTCAAATAGAGACTGGATTTCGATATAATGCGGGAACTAATGGAAAATGGGCACTTTGTATGTTGTGTGCACAGTACACACTCCACAGATCTTCTAGATTTATTTTTTTTTTATTTTGTAATTTCAGAGAGGGTTGTCCCGTTAGTCCAGGATTCACACTTTCAAAAGTATACATGTTGACACCACTCTTGGCGAATAACAAAGAGAAGCGTGGTTTAGCTCTTGACGGACAATTAAAACACGAAGATACTAATTTGGCATCCTCGACAAAGTACAGTTTAATTACTAATTGTTTGCACATTTCATATTACAAACGTTTTTGTCATATTTGCATACTTGAGGATTCAGAGTGCTGAGGATATTCGGAGAAGTGACTCGCTGCCTATTATAGACTTTGTTTGGTAGTCGTGATAAGCTTGTTTATCGTGTGCCATTGAATTGATTTATATTCCGGGAACACGCTGAATGCTCAAGTAAAGCAAAATTGAATGTATTTGGGGGAATGGAGAACGGAGTGAAACTGTTTGTGGACTTGTTTGTAGATCTCTCAATTGGACTTTGGAGTGTAGGTAGTTTCAGTAGTTTGTTTTTGCTTCACTTGTGAAAATGTAACTCGATGTGTTTTCTTTATCTGTCTTTGGGGCCCATAGAATAGAGGATCCAGCTGCGAAAGAGAACATGGGAATTATAGTGCAGTACAAAGTGAAAGTGAAGTTATGTCTTGGACCATTAGGAGGGTAAGCACTGAGATTTACGTTTACACAAGACTTTAATCTTTGAATCACATTTCCGAGTTGTCTACAGTTTCACCGTATATTCGTTCTATGCTCAACAATATGCACTTCTCTGAACCGGTGTACCCATTCTCCTCATATAGTGAAGAGATGTGTTTTTGCTTTTACATCATATGTATGTATACTGATCATTCAGGATGATACTCGACAGTTTCGAGCATGAAGCAGATGTGTATACCCACGGTATGGTTTATCATTAAACGTAAATGCTGCACAGTTAATTTTACCTCTGATGATGGTTGATTCGGTTTCTCTTTCATATTTAAACTGGTGCTCCTACGTCCCAATCAGTGGAGTGTAAATTGTGCATAGTCTTTGGTTGTGTGTGAATTTTATATTAATGGTATAGGGGCTATGCACTTATGACTTCAAGCTGAAATCCCTAAATTTTGCCCCGTACCTCCCCAAATCATACAAATCCGTATGTACATGCTTAAAATAAGGGATACGGCGTCATAATCGGTCGAACACCCCCTCCCCCTAACCTATGATATCATAAATGCACAGCCCCATACCTTGTATAGTGCGTCGGTACTTTGCATGACTTTAACTTCATAATAATATAGCGTATACCTAATAAATATTTGATGATTATTCTTCGTACAGAGTAGCAGGGGACCTTGCAACTATGACGTCATACTAAAATCCCTTGACCCCCTTGCCCTCCCCCGTGTAATACAAGTCGTTATGTACATGCTTAATATAAAGGATAGGACGCCATAGTCTATTATGACATCCCTTCGTAGTTGCAAGTTCTCCAGTACTACAGTCTCACAAGTACCGAAACCAAACTGCAGAAGTAAAGTACATCAATAAGTATTTTATTTTCCCATTCGTTTCGTAGCGATTTGTCAGCGGAATTGCCGTTTACGTTGATGCACCCTAAGCCCGAAGATGATGAACCTCTGTCGATGCCAAAATCCTCTTCGCCCAACCACTTAGAAGGCGAAGTTCCCGTAGAAAACCTCATTCAACTTGATACGTATGTTGTTTACATGCTAATATGTATAAAGCTATACGTACATAACTCCTTTTTTGAACAATTCTTTTGATGCAAAAGCAAAGTAAACAGTAAACTGAAAACTAGTGTATGGCGTGGTTTGGAGTTGGATATATTTGTAAATATTTAGTTTAGATCAAAGTGGGAATTGTACACTCCTGAACTTTTATACGGATGATTTTCCTATATGCTTCGTAAGTTTCACAGATGTTGGTTGAGTCGACTCCATTTTTCAAGTACTCCACAAACTACAACAAAGCTAGGCTTTTTACTTAGTACAGATAAAAAGTTTTCTTGCATGCAAAAATTGTTTGAAATACTTTAGGTTGGAGGTATTAAATGCGTGCTTGGCTTTTATTTTTAAGTCGGTATTTTTACTCAATTTTATCAAAGCATCGGCATTTTGAGGCTTACAGACACAGGGCTATCTCTGTAGATGGGCTATAGGGTTAGGCTCCAAGAAAATTTAAATCGATATGATATGTATTCATGAATTCAAGGTACTTATGTGTGTGTCGTCTTTATTTCGAATTCTTCTAGGGATGATGATATTATTTTTGAAGATTTTGCAAGACTGCGTCTGAAAGGAGAAACGGAGTAAAATTTCTATGAAATTTATACGCTAAATGGTTAAGTAGATAGTAATGTGAAGAATATTAAGTTGAATTCCTTCAAAAAAAAACCTCTCTTGTGTTAAAGAGTTGAGGAAAGCCAATGATGTTTTTATATTATTATATAAATGATAGTAACTCCTTGAATATATTGAATAACAATTATTATTATAATTATTATCTGCAAATGGATAAATAATTACATACATATAGTATTATACGTGTAACATATATGAGTAAGATTTCAATATGTCTTCTGAAAAAATCATTGTTAAGGCCATTGTTACTAATTTTGTACGTACATTCGAGTGTAAAGTATACTAATTTGATATTGAATGTACTGCGCCTTGTTTGTATTACGTTTACACCATCGTGTTTGATTACGCTGTCCAAAGCATTGTATTCCGTATATGTTCATACAATTAAATTTAAAATTTTTCCTTTTTTTTTCTTGAATTTGTCTTCATAAAACAGCTTGTGATTTTGACGACTTTTGTTGTGTTGTTGCCTGTACATTATTTGAACGATTAAAATCATGTAGGTATTTGTAGGTTATTGTTATTTCCTTTATCATTGTTTCCTATAAAGAAACTATTCCTGGCTCACACTGTAGGTTTCTTAAGCGAAAAAAGTATATAAAGTAAAAGAAATCATTACAGCCAAGTAATGAAGTAATGCATTCTGCTACACTGCAAACTACAACCTGTAAGAAATATATGAATGAAGAATGAAGAAAGGAAGAGCCAGAAATCCACAGATATGACGTATAATATAATAAATATATACTTGATGTACCTTGTTCAGTATAATGAATCACCACTATAAAGTTACACAAAGTAAAATAAAAAACTACCTAGTTATTATGCTTTTACGTGAAAACAAAAGACTTCTTTTAGTTCTAATAATTCTTTTCCATCTTCTTTCCATTCTGAACGTGCGAGTGCGTTGATCAGACAAAGTATTGATTGGGCAGCAGTGCACCACAGGAATACGGGCAAATGACGTCATTAAGTCTACGTAGCTTGTTGCATAGTTTGTGCGTATGTACCTACATATAATAATTAATTACATAGCATACAGTAGTTCACTCTGCCAAAAATCATTTGAAACCCATTATCTTATCATCCTTGCCAAAAAATTGGTTCTATTCTATTAAACTGAAATGCATTTTCGCAATGCGTTCAGTTGCATTATAACTCATAAGGATAGGGAATTAACATTGGTTCCATCTGTAACGCATTATCCTAATGCAGTTGAACGTTTCAGATTATCAGAACATGACTCACATTTTGCACTGACTTACTATTCAAGCCCCAGTGATAAAAATGACATGAATTCGACTGAAGTTTTACTTTTAGTAAGAGAAAGGCAAACTTCATTAATAAAACAAAGTTGACACTGTCCTCCAGCAAAAAAATATAATAAAATTATGGTTTTCATGTAAATTCTAAAACATTTATAACATGTCATTATTATCATATTATGAATACGTTTACTTCATTATGTATGCATTTGGGAATCAAAAATTCGGACAAGAAAAAAATTACTGCAAAACTGGCACATTAAATATTGTCCCCTAGTCCTGTGCTTTACAAGACATTACTATAGTGGGCTTATCCCTATAGTGGTACGAATTAGTAGGTTAGGTCCCTTGACGAACCACCTAAGAGTTTTCCTCTTATCCTAGTTTAACATCAAAACTTAAAGGAAAAAAATATATAAATAATTCAGTAAAACCTCTCCGTAGTGGTTCGCCAAGGGACCTACTGATTCGTCCCACTATATGAAATAACTACTGTACGGGCGTAGTTTACTATGTAAATCATAGGGCCACTAGAGAGAGAGTGTTGCTATAGGGATAGGCACTACAGAGTGGATAGGTTGCCTAAGTAATGCTACAAATGCGACCTAAACCAACCTACGACCTTAAAAATTGAGAGAAAATAAGAAACTTTTATGCAACTAAACTCAGCCAAGGTAAGGTTAAAACAACGATTTACACTTAAGAGCCATTTTTTAATGATACTACCGCTGCTGCTACGTTTAGGTGAAAGAATATTTAGTCTCTACTTAAGAAAATGTTGCAGTGATTAACAATACTAGCAATAAGTGTTTTTAGAGTCCAAGTGAAGTATTTGCCTCCGTGGAGTCAATCCATTAGTGGAGATCAAAAAGAATGAACTAAATATCTAATGCATTTCTCCAGTGTAGTATTTACGTTAATGTTATTCCTCTCAAAGATTTTGGAAAAAACCTGACTTGGCGTAGAAATAGGATCCGAAAATCTGGTGTCGAATTAGTGTCAGTCGAATATGTACTATAGACACATACATGCATAGATAGTAGCCTAGTCGTAGTACACCACACCAGAGAGACCGACTTTTTATGATTAATACAGTACGAAAGAAGACAACAAAACGAAATCGAAAGTCATAACATGAAAAATACCCCAGAGGATTACAAATGAAGGGAAAATAAGAAACCCACAAAACTTCATTTTTATATTATATTGCTTGATCAGGGTTTCGTGCTCCGTGTATGGCGCTGTTTCCAGGCCATGTAAGGAATTTTTGCCCCATAGTGTTCACCGGAGAAGAGTATACTTTACCAGGTATATGTATCAGTCAAATCAATGAACGTACTGATAAACGCTCCTACCGCGTGCACTATCGGATGAATTCAATTCCATCTTGACTGAAGAAAGAAAGTTATAATTATTAGTATTTCGAAATATTTTGAATAATTATGTACTTTAGTTAAAATAAGTAACTTTGAATAACTCTGTGATATCCAAGCTTGAGAAGCAAAGTGACGCTTCTGCACAGCTCCAAGTAGTTATAAGCCAGTCTTTTGAGCCAACATTAACCTTTTCGAAACGGTAATATACGTAGTTTGAATGTTTTTGAAAAAGGAGAATTTCTAGTTTTGACCATTTGAAAATGGTAATTTCTAGTTTTTTGACCTTTTGAAAGTGGTATTCACTAGTTTTGGTCGTTTTTAAAGTGTTATTTACTACTTTTGACCGTTTTGAAAAAGGGCTATTTACTAGTTTTGACCGTTTTGAAAAAGTGTTATTTACTAGTTTTGAACGTTTTGAAAAAGTGCTATTTACTAGGTTTGATCGTTTTGAAAAAGTGCTATTTACTAGTTTTGACAGTTTTTAAAAAGTGTAATTTAAGTTTTGAAAAAGGTAATTTATAGAATTAAACACTTTTGTAAAGCATTCTTTCCATGGTTCCCCAGTTGCGAATAGGTTTAGTAATACAATGTTAATTAATTTTTTCAGAGAATGGGCGACTATAGGCTTGGACATTTTGATTTGCTTCTTGTGTCATGATGGAATTGCATTCATTTTAACATTCAATTGCGGAAGGTGTAGTAGGCAAGTACGAATCGGTAAGTACTTACAGCCATGATATGATGAATTAAAACTGAATGCATGTGGTAACATAAGCTGGTTGGATTGCTCCGGTGAACACTATGCGCTCAAAGTCCTTACATGGCCCGGATGGGTAGCCATATCCGTGAGTTTGTTTTTCCTGTTTTTAATGAATGTGATACATATATTATGGAGGTACGTTGAAACCATAGATTCTGGAGTACAATTGCACATATATTAAATGAAATAGGTAGTTTAGTTAGTCAGTTGTATTTGTGTCATGCCATACGGATCCAATTCATCTCGGCTCAGCTCAGCAGAACGGTGGCTGTGGGTTCTGCGCTCTGTTTGGTTTTGATACGTATGTGATCGCGTCTAGGTACATATGTACATATGGGCTATATAGTTCTCGACTGTAGAGACAAAATTGTGTATTCTATATGAATCCTGGACACCTTTGTAGTTGGCATAGAACTGTCCTACGTATTCCAATTAGAGAGTCGAGAGATATGATATGATTATTAGATTTACCTTACTCGCATGCCCAGGCTCATATTTCTTATCTTCCCTTGGTATTACTTACTTAAATACTTTCTACTGGTAGTGTTCCCAGTTCCAATTCTAGGATACTGTACTATTCCTTATAGTATTGATCATCGGTTATCCCGTAGTTAGGGGTCTGTGTCTGGACATTTATTTTATTATTAATAGCATGTAGCTCTTACTATGTGCAGTATTTGTTAATATTTCTCTTTAATATTGCTTGTCGTTAACAACGTATTTTAATATTTTCAACTTCCATTTTACACGTCATGTCATTCGGACTCGGGCAATTCACTCAATTCACTGTCTATAGGACGCCACGTTGTAGGGAGTGCCAGATTGTACAAAGCGTTGGCCAAATGGGCGACCGCACTGAACCATTCCGTTTATGGCTCTACTACTACAGAAAATTGATCTGTTAGGCTCTTTGGTGGTCACAGGAACAAATGTCAACAAAATTTTACGCAAACTATAAGTTTAGAGTAAAAGTTGATCCAGGGGTCAAAGCAAACCAAAATTATCCAATTATCCCGTTACCCCGCCCTTTTCATCAGGTCTTCAACTGATATTTAAGAGCTTGTGACTATCAGTTTAAGGTCACGCAGAGCGAACTTTGGCCCTTGGATTAGCTGTAGCATAGCTGTGACATCACAGCCTTTAACAGTTACATACCTGAAAAGTGAAAAGGTATCCCATATGAAAATCCCTCCTCAAATGAGTTTTGAAACGGCATCTGAAAAAATATGCTGAAAAACTCATTGTTATGTAATTATTGCTTCTTACTATTTCGACGTAATCGTAGAACAACTTTAATTAAACATTCCAGAGTTGGTTTATGAACTTGTAGAAAATAATGAGCTAATTAATGGAAAAAAACACATGATCTGATGTATGTGTGACATTTGCAGCGAAAGTTAACATCGAAAAATAACTAAAGTAATTAACACTCAGCACCACGTCCAACATTTTTGAATGTCAAAATGTCACCACACGCAGTTACTTTCAATCAAAGACTGAGGTACTTTTTGTCACTATTCATTCATACACCGTATTGCTTCCTGTCACATTTTTTCTTGAATTAAAAGCAGAGAATATTATGAAATAAATATTGTTAGGTTTTCAAATATAGTGGGAACAGAAAGATCACAATGATTGAAATAGAATGCTAAATAAAGTTGAAAAAGACGAAGTTGGTAAGAATAATAAATTAATTTATGCCTATCGTTTTACTACTTTTTCCTATGAACTATGAACTATATCTTCTGTTGATAGGTTGATGGCCACTAATATATATAACCTATTGCTAATACCTAGCTACAATTTTACCGTACTATTAACAAAACATCTGACGAAGTGTCTCCCTACTGAACTACAGGTCAAGGTCAACTCAAATCATACTCCGTTAAATATATGTAGTTTATATGAAAGTACAAAATACACTGACAAAAGTGACGCCTATGTACATAGAGCGAACAGAGCATTATTGCGTTGCAGTGAGATACTGAATTGCCTTTGTTGTGTGTAATTGCGGTGAATTCGTCGTGTTGCATTGGTGAGTAGGTGATTAGTGATTACCTATACATAGTTATGCAGTACATTATTGTACTTTATTGAGATTCCGTGACGGTTTAGGTGATAAAAATTAGTTTTCTAACAAATTAATGGTTTTTTCGCCCATGCTCTGTTCAAAAGGTATCAATAATTATTCAAAGGGCATATTTATTCAGTCATAATTACTGGGAATACAATATTACAGCTTCCTTGAAAAAGGAAGATAAAATCATAAGTATGTACCTACCTACATATATGTATATACGTATGTGTATCTTTAGGTGCGTGCTGGACTTCTTACGTTGTAAGTTATTCATAAGACGGATGAAGGTGAAGGAAAATGCTATAATTGAGTGAAAAATAAAAATACAAGCGGACAGTTAGGGTAGGTATCTCGTATCGGTATCGGTGCACATATGGACCTGCATACATCTTCCTAGTGTTGGAAAGTTTGTAGACTCCTCAGAATCTGAATAAAATGGGGATTTTCTTGAATGAGGATGCAATAAACATAATGTAGGGTTGTATGCATGTGATGTGCGCTTTTAATACGGTTATTATTAAAAACAGCTGATGGTGATACTTTCGGCTTGAACCAATTCATGTCATTCTTATAATGCAAGCAAAATAAAATAAACAAGATATGTTGGACTGTGCTTTTGATAAGGATACAAAATGTTTGTCATTGTTTGTACTTCTTGGTCGATATTTAATATTTTTCTGTGTCTGCTTCTCGAAAGTTATATGCAAAAAAAGAGAAAATAACTAAAAAGTTATTGCATTAAGCCCATACCGCCCATATGCCATATACCGTAAATGACCGAATAATCGCCGCGGCGATTATCCAAACTTTGAGCCTCAAACCCGGCGATTAATTGAGCCCCGGCGATTATTTGAGCCCTGGCGATTATGCGTTCAAGCAAAAATATATCACTCTCAAATTAACCACGAAACCCAATTTTCAAAACAGATATGTACTAGTACTGTATACTTAAATGCGAACACGTAAGTATAACTTTTATGGACCATAATGGCTCAGGAAAACACTACGTAATATTTAATTATGGTTCAGGACAAATTAAATAAGAAATTACTTGTATTACTAATTAATTTCAT
>JAQFZC010003024.1:0-20382 GCA_034695205.1 Dicyrtoma fusca
ATGGGAATGTTTTTTACTTTTTTATTCGTTTTCAACATTTTATTTTAAGCGACCACAATTGCAAGGAAACCACAATTACAAGCCTTCACCCTAATGTCCATTCTTTAAACTCCAAAATCAATGTCTACAACTCGCAAAAAAAATCTTAAAAACCCGTAGTTTTGAACACATAGGTCTTTTTACAATTTCAAAAACATCTTTAAAAAAAGTACCTTCCTTTACGAACAAAGACGTAACTTTTGAAAAATAGTCTTCAATTTTAAAGCTGTGATTTATGATTTACCATTCTTTCTTCTTTATTTGATCAAAGCCATTTTAAAGCTAATTGTAAGTACCTACACATATATTATCAGTATATCTGTATATTACCTACATGAAATAAACTGAAATACCTGTATGTCTCTGCGAGCATTATACTTTATGAATATTATTAATTATAACTTTTCCCTCAACTTGCAAATATTCTACGAGTAACATGACACCAGACGAAGGATCCCAAAGTCACTCAGCCTGCGTCGGACAAGACCAGACTAAACTCCTATCCTCTGCCATGGGATCCGAAAGTCATGACCAAACAGAGCCCCGTCAACTAAACAACTTGTCTCCCCGTATCTCCCGTCTGCTTGTGCTCCTATACTCACCATCACTGTCTGCCGACATCGGACACTTGGTCATCTTTTCATTGAGTCTGTCGACGAAAATGTGACTACCATGCTATGATGCGACCGCATGTGTCTCGTCCCTTTAAAAATGTTTTACCTTTCTGTGAATGTAAATTACACAGTATTTCGGTTGACTCCGGTCCTGCCGATTTAATGTAAACTCAACTTTAGCTTGAGTATAAAATAGCCAGAATTTCTCCTGACTATTCAGTGTATTTTCTCCTCAACACCTGAACTACACTCCGCTTCGAAAGCTCTCTTCTAGAGCCAATTCTTTCCACTTCTCTGAAATAAACTACTCTCAAATTCTCTCAAAATCCAACACTCCAAAGCGTTAAAATTCTACAAAATTTTATTTCAAAGTTTTCATTTCATACGAGCTTCTCTCTCCGTATTCTTTTACAGCGATTCTCACATAACCGTCGAGGATCCAGTACCCTACACTTACAATATGTATGTATCTCAATAATAATTTATAGGAACCCGAATCGGATTTTACTTATTGTTAGCACCATAAACTTTGTCCATAACAAGGCCCATAATATCACAGTAACAATACATCTCCCAATCTTTGGTACACCAAGCTTCTGTTTTATGATGGATGCTACTGATTCGATTGAACTTGACGCTGTCCATCTGTCCATCAAAACCACCCACGAGCTCAAACTGCCAACCCCCAGGCTTGGTTCGGAAGCCTGCAGTAAATTATTTCTCATTTAATTTAGCTGCTGCTGTGATCTCCAGAATCTTCAATTTCTTACATATTCGGGGTATCCAAGAATTAATTTTATTCACGATGTGCTCAACGCTCCTGTCAATGACTGGATCCAGTAAGCTCATGGGTTGTAAGTCAGTGCAGGGACAGTAGTGTTTGGGCACTCCAGCAGCATCACACGTTCTGTCCGGTGACATCGGTGAAAACAAAGATTAGCCCTGGTTACGTTGAACGGGGCGACCGTGTCTGTCTTTGTAACTATTGGACTGACTGACATTGTTTTTTAGACCGTAGACGGTCATAATTTCAAGGTTAGCGTCTGGTACACATCGAAGGGTGTAGTTAATTTCCTATAAATTATTTGTAAGAAAAAAAGTGTCACGTGTTCTGTTTTACTCTTTTGAAAATTACGAATTTTCGAAAATTTTATTAACCTACTCGGAACTGTGAACTGGGAAACTACCGGTGAAAGAAGAATTTACTGTAATGCATTTTCTATGACGCAACTTTTTCAAAAGGGTCAAAACTGGAAATTAGTCTTTTGAAAAGGGTTAAAACCACAAATTAACGTTTTGAAAAACATTCAGAACTAGAATCAAACGCTTTTAAAAAGGTCAAACCTAGGATTTAACAAATTCACATTTTCAAAAAGGTCAAAACTAGAAATTAACTTTTCAAAAAACATTCAAAACTAGAATCAAGCACTTTTAAGAAGGTGAAATCTAGAATTTAATAAAGTGGCATTTTCAAAAGGATCAAAACTTGAAATTAACTATTTCAAAGTGAGTAAAACTTGATAAAAATTACCGTTTCTAAATGGTTAAATAAAGCATTCAGTGGTGTGTATTTGTTTCGAACAAGCAGAAACAGTTGAAATAAAATGTTCATACTTTGTATTTTCTTCTAGTACTTGAAGGCTTGCTTGACCCAAGCAATTCTTGACCGTATCAGGGAATGTGATGGTGAAGAAAGGGAGCTTTTCATCAAACCATCCTTTATTTTGTTTTTATTTATTGATCATTCAGACAGACACAATAAAGGTCCAGAGTTAGTGTTACTAGTGATAGTTATGAGATTAAATATAATGTATAGGATGTAACTTGTAACTTATCGTTAGTAGATGATAATAATGTTATTATTAATTAATTCTAACTTTTGTACTGGTAGAGAGAAAGACGAACTTTATTATACAAAATAAAGATGACACTGTCCTCCATCGAGGATAGCCCAACAGACTCAGTATACGTTACAGAATTTTGCTAAGATGTAGATTATGTAGGTTATATAAGATTGTAAGGTAAGATTGGATGTCATATTAAGTAACTGGGACACTCGAAAACAAATGATGTACACAGATCTGTACCGACTTCTTCAGTACAGTAATTACGATGTCTTCAATCAGTGGAGAAGGTATTCCAAACGATTTCATAACGTTCATAAAGAATTTCGTGATGGTTCCTCTTGCTCCTACGTAGAGCCCGATCACCTGGATGTCCACGAGACCGAGTTTATTCTTGAAGTATGGAATACATGGGTCGTAAATGGCTTTCTTTTCGGAGTTCACTGTTTCTGCTTGATTTGCATCTTGTTCCATTCTGATGGTTGGGTCCAGAGTGAAGCCTTGCTTTGTTACTGGGTTAAACGCTATGATGTCGACCCGCCTAGAAGTGCCATTACTGCTAGGTTTGGCATTGACATTGAATAGCTCGCAATCAGCATCACTAGGAGTATCATTTGAAGCGCTGCATTGAACTTCTTGCAGAACTTTCCTAACTATACAGTGGTGGCACATTAGTTCTATGATTAGTTCATAAGTCGATTAGGCGATGGGGTCCTAATGATAAAACCGACAAGAACACTCAGCATCAGACTAATTTATGTAAGCTTAGATGGCTACGGTACACGTTCACTTGCAAGTCCAAACTCACTAAAGCACTTTGAGTGGTAAATCCCACTGACAATTGAGTTAGCTGTGTGCTTTAATCTGTGTCTCAGGGACTTGGCAGCATTTGAGATAACTTCTGGGAAGTTACGTACTTTATTCTCTTCGAACATTTCAGAAACACCAAAGTCTCGGCGAAACTCACAGATGATCCTGTATGCATTGTTATAGGCAACCGTGACTTTGTGGATGTCTGCTTTGTTCAAGTCCCAGAGGTTACAGCAGTAGATAGTAGACAAGCCCGTTTTGAATAGGTATGGCTTCACTTCACAAGAACAAATATGAAAGCTTTGATCATGTTGGCCTTCTTGTACAGGTCTCGTACTCTTTTTGCAACTTCCCCTGAGTCATTCAACATGTCTTGGCCATATCTGCTTATTTTACCGATCACACCCAAGATAGAGCACCGATTCCTTGCTGTGCAGGACTGTGTCCTTTAAGGAAATAATTGGGTTGATGTTACACTTATTTAGCCACATTGGGTAGAAAGTATGGACATGGGTGTTTGAAGGGTTGAAGGCCAGCATGTGTTCAGTGGCAAAGTTGGAAGATATTTCCAGTAGTAGTTTCTTCGCCTTTGATGTGGTGGCAATCAGGCATACATCATCCGCATACATAAGGTTGTTAACAGTTTGACCTGCAATTTCACATCCAACCCTACTATCATTAAGGGTGCGACACAAGTCGTCTGTATAAACAGCAAAGAGATACGGGGATAGGATACCACCTTGCCTTACGCCTTGGCGAACGAGAAATTTCTCGGAGTAGGAGTTGTTCCTGCGGATTCGGAATTTTTGCTGCCCGAACCAGTATGCCAAGAGATGCACAGGCGCACCTTTGTTGCGATAAGTTTTGAATTAGGAGACTGTGGTCCACATTATCGAACGCCTTAGAGGCGTCAAGATAGCAGATGATTAGTGAGGTACCTCGGTTACTGCTTTCACTAATAATATGCTTAATTGAGAATATACACATCTCACAAACTACATTTTTCTTAAAACCAAACTGATTGTCAGTGGTCTTTAGTTAAAGCCAGCAAGAGTCCAGTATCAGCCATTCCAGGCACTTAGAAAAGAGTGTGGCCAGAGCTATTGGCCTACAGTTTTGAGCACTCTTCAGGTCTAACCCGTTTTTTAAGAATTGGCACTAGGGATACTATCATGAGACTGGCTGGTATGTAGCAGTGCCAAATCATGGCATTGAACAAGCTCAGCAGCACACTTTTTACATTAGGATGCGCAAGCTTTAAGTGTTTAGCTTTTATGCCGTCATGCCCGCAGGCTGTACCACTCTTTAGCGTTTTTACAATTTCATCTCGCTGATACTCATTGAATAGGGATGTAACTCCGATACTTGGTACTGTACTAAAATAAAATTGTAACCTGCTGGGCAGAGGTTTTCAAAGTAGGCTTTCATTATTTATTTTTATTTAGTTATAGGTCATCCTAGTTTTTCCAAATCGGTAGACATGGTCACTCATCACTATGAGAATCGTGTTGCTCAGATTAAGCCGTTCAGTAAGATCTGAAAAGAGAACATCAGCTTCCGGAAGCTGGTTGGGATTGGCATGGGCGAGAGATGTGAACCAGCTGAAGAGGAACAATAGACGATTGATAGATGCTGACAGTATTAGCTGCTCAATGTACTCCAGCATAAAAGATTCAGCACTGCGACTTCCAACACAATGGAAAGTAGAGTTCTGTTTCAAAAAATAGATGTTTTACTCAACTGTTACAAATCACTACTGCTTAAGATGTGAAATGACGCGAATCAATTATTGCTTTTGTGCAGTGTGATGCGGAGGAAAATGGGTTAAGATACGAAATAACGCGTATTCAAAAACACAAGAAAACCAACATTTCTTAATTTTTATTACATACGCTAATCACATATTTTGAAGAACGGCAAATCAATGTTTTGAAAACATAGTTTTTTCATGTTTGGAAAAATGTCAAATACAATGTTTTGCGTGTTTTGAATGATTGTAAATCAATGTTTTGTAGGTTTTTAAACGTTTTGGAGGTTGGTTACGGACATTCCAATAATTCAGTACACTTTGCTCAAAATTATTATCTTTCCATCATTTTATCCCATCAAAAATACCGTTTCAATTTCATTACTGGCTACCAGGGTTCTTCATTTATATGATAACTCAATGGAAGAAACTAAGTTTTTTAGGTTTGAACGGATGGTTAGATTTCAGTTGAAACTTGAACTGAAGATCAAATACTATTTGAAGGCGCTTTGGGTTCGCTTGAGGTACTTTCTTGTCTCAGTGACTTGTATCCTGGCAGGAATATAGGCGTTCCTAATATTCTAGAAATGCTAGAAGAAATGCTGAGGCAGGAAAGAACTGAGGGTTGATCTTTGCTCTTCAACGTTCAAATACGTAGTTAAGTCTTTATTCAGTCAGATTGTTTACATGGTCAAAAATGTGTCGACTGTGTTGACTCTTACAGAGATAACATACCTATGGGATGTTTTGTTATTGTCAGTCGACAATAATAAACCTTGTACATTTTATGGTAGGCATTGTTTAATAGTAGGCATAGTTCTTGTAACACATTTTGGGTGAAGTTTGTGTATCTTTAAATGGCATGGTTAGAGGATTGGTGATATGTATTTCTGTTTCAACACCCCCTTTAAATTGGTCAAAATGCAAGGCTTTCATAACACCCAACTAGGAATGTTAATGTTGTAGAATTCTTGTACTGTACTCATAAAACTCATTTCAAAATAATTAGTTTACAATTTATTACATGCACATAATCCCGGTTACTTTACATTGTACTTTCCTTTTGCAATTGCATCTAATATCACTTTTCCGACGTCTTCTGCAGCACGACTTACTGCTTCAGTGGCGATCTACCCCATTACTACTAAAATCTTTAACTTTAAATACGGAGATTTAGGCTTCATTTTGTTACTTTTCTCTTATGGAATAATTTGGACTTGACTTGAAAAGAACCCTAAGGGGCCAGTAGCCGGGACAGCGAAAGGACTAACTGACTAAAATTCAAGTCGAATTTTATTTATGAATAAAGGTGGGCGGAAGGCGGAATTGGAATTGCGGAATATTGCGAAGGTTTACTTTGATTATAATAACATCATATTCAAAAAGTGATAGCGAATGAATGAACTTTTTTAAAAATTAATATTTGTTTGGCTTGGTCGAATGCTTATTGAACAAAAAATTACACTAATTTCAATAAGTATGTACATAAATATTGTAGGGGGCTGAGTTCATGAAATGTAAATCTTCGCCGACTCCAATGCTGTTGTATGCTTGTATGTTGAAATCATTTTGGCTCCAAAATTTGTCATTTCTGAAAGAGTCGGTGAGAAATCTCAAAGCTCTTGTAAGCTTTTCAGGAATTCGAAGATAGTCGTACTTGCCTCCAACAAACTTGATTCCATATTTTTTGCTTGCACCATTGGGAAACAAAATTTAGAAATCCAATGGCATTTGATGTAAATCTCTGTTTATTTGTCTCAAATAAGAACCACTGTCCTTGTCTTCCTTTGGTTTGAGAAACATTCGATGCAAATCAATGTTTTGTCTAATCGTTACAAGGTTTTGTCTTGCATTGTAGTTTTCATAAGATATAAAGAATATAATTTCAAAAGGTACTTGAAAAAATTCATTAAAATTAATCCAGCTCTGAGCGGGAAATTCGCCAGATGAAAAATGCCTTCGTTTAAAACCTAGGCATGCTGCTAATGGGGACGGGATAATCACATCAAACTTGTCTACACTGACCTCAACGTGTGCAATAACTAGGCTGTTTCCATCGGGTTTTAAACGTGATGTAAAACGGAGGGGGAATCTTGCACTCTCTAACCCTTCATTAACACTTGTCAGAATGCTGTAAATGTGTGCTTGATTTTTTCAACTCGATGGTTTGAACAAGTCGCAGGCTTGAGTCCGTAAAACAATGGTAGCGGTGACCTTATTTTTTGCTTTGGTTTTTCTGTTGTTGGTGGCGGCGGCTCCGGTCTTGTGTATCTAATCTCCGAGACTGCTACGTCATATGGTGCGGTAGCAGAGTAACTAATCTTAATGTAAATCTTGCTATTGTATTTCCTTCGCATTCGTCTATATTACTCATCAGAGTAATGGAGTAATTTTCGTGGTATTGCGTAGGATTTACTAATGGGAATTTGAATGCCATTATTCTGCAGAAACTAATTTATGGCTATAAAAACAACCTTCCAATCCACTATTTCTCCTTCTAGATGTTCTAGGAAGTATGCAATTGGGTCGGTAGGTCTTACTTTCACAACCTTATAAAACTTGAGAAAACGTAGCTTTGTAGCCCTTAGTAAATATTTCAATATTAGATATATGACACCCGTTTTTGGTTAACCGGTCTTGGGGCATAAAATTCCTGGAAGGGTAATGAGTAAGAGCCAAAGGTACACATTTGACAATTGGTAAAATTGTACAAGTTGCATGAGATGGACACAATCCTTAGTCCTGTTGGGAATGTAGTAGGAATTCAAGGGAGCAATACCTACATACACATGTAACAATTGAAAAAAGTGTTCATTCAACAAAAATAAAAATGGTGTCAACAGAATTAAATGGATTGCGTTGGGACTGTAGAGTCAGTTGCAGAGTTGGAAGGTAAAATGTTGAAGGTGAATTGAGTTGGGACTGTAGGGTCGGCTGCAGAGACGGAAGGTAGATTGTTGATGGTTGGTTCAGCTTCGGGCGTCGGGTGACTGCTGACTGGTGGTAGTATCCTCATGTATACATCCATAACCACAAAAAACATTCCTTATCGCTCTTTAGTTTAACAGATCTGATGTGATGGATCTGGTATAACAACTAGTAGCAACTGTACAAGTTGCTAATGAAGGATCCAAAGGACCGATATGTACGTCAAGTATACACTCAACTTTTGGTAAAATTGTACAAGTTGATAATGAGAGAGAGTGATAAATGTTACTACTGGGTTAAAAATATACTAGTAAATGAGTATGAGATTGATGAGATAGAAACTAACAACTTTTTAAAATGGTATAAAATTGTAAAAGAGCACACGATAAACAACTGGCATAGAGAGAAGCTTGGGGAACGGAGCGGTAAATGGTAAAGGTTTTGAATGAACGAAGGACTGGAAGAGTGACCGAGTAGGTAGAGGCTGAAAATCAACAAAAAAGAAATATTGTAGGGTGCACCAAGTTAAGAGCTGAATGCTAATAAGTACGCAGTCCCGTTTCACGGTTGATGCTTAGAGTGGTCGACTCAAAAGTAAATTTATAACTGAGTGCCGTTCGATATTTTCAGAGTATGAAAATGCAGTTAATGCATTATTTTATATTGTTGCTGATGCCACTCATGGACAAAATAAAATGAAAAAATACAAACAATTAGTAATGCATTTGTTTCCTGTGTTGACCGTTTCGTCTTGAGATGAGCATGGTGCACAGGTCGGTTTCATTAACAACCACATTACGTGAGTTCCAGTGGAACAGACGTCGTCCGAGCGTCTTTCGATTAGTCCTTTTTTAATGAATCGATTTACAAGATTAAATGACCGACAAAGGCTTCTTTTCATTCGTTCTGATCCAGTTTTAGGAGTCTCTGCATTAAAATAATAATAAAATGTATTATAAAAAATGTTACGATAATAGTTTTCCATTTAGTTAGGAAGAAATGGCAGTTTTGCCTTCACTTGTAAGAGACGAATAAAGCTGAGAAGGCTGAAGTTCTTACATTTTTATTTTTCAATTACTTCAGTTTTTCTTACAAGAATTAACCTTTGTACTATTTTGTTGGGTTAACTATAGTATTTATTCAAAAACAATTTTATAAAAAGCGTTTACTATTTACTTTGTGCAAGAAAAAACATTCAAAATATTTAAAAAAATATTTATTTAAAAAACTTCTTGGGAAAAGTGTTTACTTTTTACTTCATATTTACTTTGTGCAAGAAAAACAAAATTTCAACACATTCGGAAAATGGAGAGAACTATGCGAAGCGGAACTATTGACCTTGAGACGGGATTTTCAACCATGGAAACTAAAGGTTGTTTATTTTATTTACCGGTAGTAACAGTAAATTGTAGTTCCGTAATCGGATTTTCAGTTTTCATAGTAGTAGAAGCATTTTCAGCGTTCGCATCCAGTTGAACAATAGGCAGGATTGTAGTAGAAAGTTCTACAATATTTGTAGAAGTCTCTGTGGTAATGGAAGACATCTTGGTAGTCGCAGCTAAAAAACAGATAATGAGTCAATTATCTAAAAGGAACTATTTATGTGTTGTGAGAAAGGTTGGTAGAAGTAAAGCAATTCATTGTGCATAGTGCAAGACGATTTAGAGAGCAAGTTTTTGCTATCAACCCCACCAACTCTACGGACGAGGTAGATAAGCTGGTGGACGCATTAACGGTCGCTCTGTTAGATAGCTTAGAGGTGGCTTGCCCCCTAAAGACAATCCAGACTAAGAGACAGGCGGTCGTGTGGTGGACGGGAGAGCTATTTAGGTTGAGGCGGAGGTGCAAATCTCTGTACAGGCAGATGGGCTCGCGTCAATCCCGGAACCAGTATATAACAGAACTATATTAAAGAAATTTATTAAACTGGATTGAACAGCAAAGCCGGATACACAATATAAGGCGCCAAAATAATTCGCAAATTAATTTAAGTAGCCTTTAAGAAAATTATACAAAATGTTCACTTAAAATAAAATAAATGCGATGCCCCATCAAGTCCTTACCTTGCTGCTACTGCTACTAGAGTATATATGTTGTACGTCGGTGATAGTAACCTAAACAAACGTATATCCATAAATTACATTAGAGTTTATTCCTTCGAAGCTTTATTCCCAGGGGTTTACCCCTAAGAAGAAACCTTTCAGACGGTTTTACATCTTAGACGGCTTTATTTCTTAAGAGGTTTTACCCATTAACGGGTTTTACCCTTATGATGGGTTTACTCTTTTGAGGGATTTACCATTTTGAGTGTTTTACCTCTTAGTGGGTTTCATCGCTGAGGTTTTACTCCTAAAAATATTTTACATTTTAGACCGGTTTACCGCATCAAATGTTTTTCCCGTTAAGAGGTTTGACCCCTTAGAGGGGTTTATCCTTATAAGGGCTTTACGCTTGAGGGTTTTACCGTTGAGGGTTTTACCGTTGAGGGTTTTACCGTTGAGGGTTTTACCGTTGAGGGTTTTACCGTTGAGGATTTTACTGTTGAGGGTTTTACCCTTGAGGGTTTTACCCTTGAGGGTTTTACCCTTGAGGCTTTTACCCTTGAGGCTTTTACCCTTGAGGCTTTTACCCTTGAGGCTTTTACCCTTGAGGCTTTTACCTTTTTACTCTTTTCAGGGTTTTGTCCCTTTGAGGTTTTTGCCCATAAGGAGGTTTTTTACTTTTTAGACGATTTTACCTCTTAGACTGTTCTACCCTTTAGAAGGTTTTACATTTATGAGGGTTTTACCCCTTGAAAGGTTTTACCCTTATGAGGGGTTTACCCCTTGGAAGGTTTTACCATTGAGGGTTTTACCCGTTGGACTGTTTTACACTTATGCAGGTTTCACCCCTTGGAAGGTTTTACCCTTATGAGGGTTTTACCCCTTGGAAGGTTTTACCATTATGAGGGTTTAACCCCTTGGAAGGTTTTACCATTATGAGGGTTTAACCCCTTAGAGGGTATTACCCCTTATTGAGTTAACCCCTTAAAATGTTTCACCCTTTAGAAAGTTTTACCCCGTTAAAGGTTTTACCTCTTAGGTGTTATTTCCGCGTAGTCGGTCCTAGTCTAACTCCGGTGTTAGCTGAATACTGGTTTGCCCTGAAAAACTGTTTAGAGCTATTTACATGCCACAGTACAGTAGTATTGGATTGAAAAGAGTACCTGTACATTTGTAAAAGTCTGTTTAGAAAATAAAAGCGCCGAATACTTAATTATTATAAATTTTGAAAGCAGCTTCGTAATTGTTAATTCTTAGTTTTAAATTTTAAATAGTTTCATTTTTCGTTGTTTTGTTTTCGATGGCCGAATTAAAATCTATACGCAATATTCCGCAATTCCAATTCCGCCTTTCGCCCACCTTTATCCATAAATAAAATTATCGACTTGAATTTTAGTCAGTTAGTCCATTCGCCGTCCCGGCCCCCGGCTCCCGGCCACTTAGGGTTCTTTAGTTCTTTTAAAGTCAAATTTAAATTATTCCATACGAGAAAATTAGCAAAATGAAGCCTAAATTGTCATCTTCTTTCAAGATACTCGTAATTTTTGAAGTAATCGCAACCCAAAATAGGCCGTGCTGCAGAGGACGCCATAAATATGATATTCGGGGTAACCGGGATTATGCTTTTTTTGCACTTCAAA
This sequence comes from Dicyrtoma fusca, assembly GCA_034695205.1. NCBI lineage: Eukaryota > Metazoa > Arthropoda > Collembola > Symphypleona > Dicyrtomidae > Dicyrtoma > Dicyrtoma fusca. The sequence goes on from JAQFZC010003024.1 coordinate 11,665, forward strand.
TTATGCTTTTCTCCGTTTCCAATTACGCTCAATTATGCTTTTTTCTCAAATTCATTAAATTAAAAGCTTTCTATGCTTTTAATTTTTTATATCTAAATCACCTTTCTATTATTTTTAAATCAAGTTGGGCCTAAATATTATATGATCTATTTAGTGTTTATTTGAGATATCAATCAGCATTTCGACAACTAAATATTTTAATTAATGTCTTCGTCATGTGCGCATCCAATTTAGAAAGATCGTCACCCGACGGCTCTTAGTAGATACTCCAATATTTTTTGTACCAATTAAAGATCATAGAGGCGTTTTCCTTTCTAAAAGTTTAATACTGGAAGACAGGCCTGGATATAGGTGACCGTATCAAAACCAGCCAGCGCAGCGGCTAAATGTAATTTTTATTTTCCAACAGTATAAATAGCATTCCGTAGTTGCCTTTTTTGCCCCTGTGGTAAACAGACCGGATTTGCTCCTCTGGGGAACCGACCCGGCCGGGTTTACCCCTCTGCGGAGCTGGCCGGATTTGCCCCTCTGCGCGATGGCCAGTTTTGCTGACTCGTATATATTTATCCTTAACTATCATTTTACAACTCGTGCCGAAATCGATAATAATTAGCAAATTCAAGAACCTTTTAAACATTCTTGATGCTTGTCGAGGTAAAGTTGACTTACTAGGAAGTTCAACGATGAATTTTGTTTCAAAAATCTTTTCTGTTTTCCATGGGCGACACAACGGGTTCCCTTCTACGTACAGCGTCAAAACCGATGTTAGGTGACCTATAATGACAGTTTGAGGGACGATATTTTCATTTTCTTAACACCTAAATACCTCATTTACTCGATTGGTTTAACTAAGAAGAAGCAAACAGATTACTTTTATCTAGTGTGCACACTTAACACATACTTAACCTTAAATTCCTTTTAAAATTATAAGCCCATAACTTTAACTAAACCGTAGAATGTATCATTTGTGGATTTTTTACATAAAATAAGTTCTAATAAGTAAATGTTTAAGGTACATTTTTTCCCTCTACATAAATAATTGTAAGGTTCACTCCGTGTACTGAAGACTGTTTCGTAAGGAACTTTCATAAACGACGTCTTTCTTTGAAGGACAATGAGCTAAGCCTACGTAATTTAACGCTCACCTACATAGATTATGAATATGAACGACTCCGTCATCGCAATGTATTTTGTGATTCAAAAGCGCGAAGCAAAAACTAGCTTCCCGCAAACACTGAATTTGAAAGAAAGTTAAGTCGTCTACCATCCCAATTTTAATTTCTGCTATTAAGTATTTTTATTATTTATATAAGAACCTAAATCCAGTTTTATGTAGTTCAATATGCTCGATTATGCGTTTTTAAAGTCCATTATGCTCTAATATGCTTTTTCTTTCATTATGCTTTTTATGCTTTTTCAATTTTTAGTTTTTACGTATTTCGATTTTACATAGTGCCAAAAGCTTAAAACCCTTGAAACCAGTATGTTATCGGCAATTATGCTTTTTATGCTTTCTTAATTTTGCTGCTTGATGATATTAGATGCATTTAAAAAAGGAAACTACAATGTAAGGTAACCGGGATTATGTGCATGTAATAAATTGTAAACTAATTATTTTGAAATGAGTTTTATGAGTACGGTACAAGGGATCTATAACATTAACATTCCTGGTTGGGTGTTATGAAAGCCTTGCATTTTGACTAGCAGTCATATTCATAATTTAATTTGCTAATATACCAGTTCGCTTCTTCCATTTCACATAGTTACCAGAACACAGGGAAATGTGTAATAAAGACGGCGATGCCTCCAAGTCTCTCGGGGAGTCCACTGCCTCCACTAGACATTGTCCAGCGTCTTTATGTCTATCACTTTTAAAAAGAGAAAAAGTGTCCCCAACAACTTCGCCTACTGCCTGTCCACCTACTCCATCATGTCCAGCAAAGGACGAATGCAAATTGACGCCACGTGGAATTCTGCAAACTACGGAGCCTACACGCAAAACCCGGGTCAAGTTACACCCATCCACAGTTCGGTGTTGTCGGAACATTTGTGGACCGATTCAGACTTCCCCCTGTGGCTATTTCTACACAGACAATGTTTTTAATAAATGCCGCCTTAAAAACACGCTCAGATTGTCCTGCCTCACTACTTCCTGTACGAACAATCCCGTTGTAAATCCAAAACTGAAGACAGCTTTCCAGCTCCACACTGCATAGCGTTGATTCTGTGAATGACCTTAGAGCTTGGAGTCTCTGTAGTGACCAAAGAAAGAAGTATTTTCAGGAACACATGCTCAAGGGAGATGGGAATCAGAGCGAAGTAAAGGATTTATAGTCAATGTTTTTACTTCGTCCATTGGATTTTATAACAGCTAATGCAAGTACTGTAATATATTATATAATTAATTTCAGGCTGAGTCAGATTACAACGGAGGAAGCGGAGGGATAGCTGGTCGTTTCAATAAAATGAAAGATGTTGAAGATCGAAGCGTCGGTACATCCACTGGAACCACGTCCACACGCACTGGTGGCACTAATACCAGTCCTGACAAAGGAAGCAGTGGAGGTAAACAACTTTCCTTTTCCTTCCATATGATGATTTAACGATAGATTATCTCTGTGACCTCAGATCTTCCAGAAATAAGAAGCAGAAAGTAACAGTAGTGTATTAATTTCGTAGGAAATTGGACTCGTGAAACAGGGACCGCAGGGGAAACATCCACATCATCAGCGTCTGACCCAACTGCAATGGAGTAAGAAGATTTATGTATATAATTAATTGTGAGATTTTAAAAGCATGTGGCTTCAGATCCGGCAGCGCAGAAATAATAAATTAGATTTATTTATCTACTGACTTTTTCCTCAGTCGACTTCTTGATTCAATGTTTGACTGATGTTTTATTTTATTGAACTTGTAGCCAAAATGGAGTACCGATAAGTATGCGGAAAGGCGGAAGCACTTTTGGCCAACGGGAGAGAAGGTGGAGATAATACGCGGCCGCCAACAACTGGTCCCGATGGTAATGGACTTAAAATTGTGTATTTCTCTTTATAAAAGTAGTTTTGTTCTAGGCTTTCAATAAATGAAAATGCAGAAACTATAAATTATCAGAATGAATCAAAGAATAAACAGAGCGTAGGGTACACTTTTTCTTGTCTTTCTATCAAACCCTCTCTGTACTCAGGTCGTGCTGCATCCCCTGGGCCGCAAAGCCAAGCCGGTAAAAGTTGTTTTGGATTGGATAACGATTTAATGGATCAAGTAAAGTGTTTCCTCCAGGAGCTGAATACTAATGCCAGCCTGGTAAGTACCCGTAAAGCCTGAATAACCCTGCTGTGATATGCTTAATTTTACCCCTGATGAACGAATTATTTGTGCAAAAATCTGACAATCCTTTTTTTTATGAAATAATTCAGAAATCGAATCTCTGCCAGAATCATTACAACCTTATCCAAGCAGTTATGCAGTTTTTAGTTAAAAAGGAAGAGGAATGTATTAAAGGTGGCAAGGTAAGTTATACTCCATACTCCATGTAAATATTTATTTATAGTTTTGTCGTTTTCGTTGCTAGTACACCCGCTTTGACGTTTCCCAAAAATGCCATCTTCGCACTTCCATAGTAATTTTAGTTACTTAACTAACCTACCTACATCCTTCTCCATAACCTCTCCATTCCTTGAGCTACCAATTTCCTTGATTTCCTTATAATCCAGTCTAGAAATAGTTCCTCCGGCGCTTCCTCGGATGATAAATGTGGTGGTACATACGAGGTGGTAACAGTTACTGATTTTGCCTGGAACCAGGAAGACCAACAACTAAGTATATTGAAAACCCAGGGAAAGATTGTTGCCTTGGAGAAGGACAAGTCCAGGTGTCACATACAAGCCGGAGGAACCGTGGTCCGTGTGGGTGACATGTCCAATCAGGCCCCAGCAGATCAACGCGATGGGAACGGGGAACTTGAAGATCGTGGCTGCGATGCTGAGTCTGGGCCTGCAGGAACTACTAATCTTGACTGGGAATGGATGGAGAAATCCAAGCAGGGTCGACAAACCGAAACAGCCTCAAAAATTGAAAGTGAAACACTCAAATCTATCTTCGTACTTCAGAAGAGCATGACGGCTCGTATGCTCACCTAGATCTGCGACCTTCTGCTATTGGCCTGGTTAGATTGGAAGAAGATGTTTCCACTTCCTTACATGATCATGTATGTTGTCACGATGCGCGTTTCTAAGTTCGGTGTTGTAATTTTCTGTCTTGGGCTGCATGTGGATATTCCTGTTATCGGTTGCTGTCTCTCTGCTGTTTTCGCTGTTAATTTAAAATGTACTCTTGTCCCAATTTGTGGAAATTAAAATATTAAAATTGTTGTTTTGTTTTTAGATGACAAGATACGGAGTCGCTAGTAATGAGGTAAGAATGTTGCTATTGTCAAATAACAAATACAATTATTACGTTTATTTATCCTTTCGTAGTTGTATTCTTTTAATTTTTAAGTCTAAACTGTCACAATTAATGAGGGAAAATTCATGCGGGGAAGTGCGTTAGCTAATTTAGATGAAGAGTGCATAAAAATGAAAGCTGATGTTTACTAGTAATAATCGTGTGTAGGCTGTAAATATGAATTTTGCCCCTTGTGGTGTACGAAATGATCGTCCAAGAGGTTCCAATGAGCTCTGTAGCTGTTGTGGCCCTGGCTGTGGTTCTTCAAATAATCCCAATTTAATCAGTCCGCGTCTGCACCAAAAAGACGCTACGTTGTTTCTCCTATTAGTACTCCACCATATGCAGCTTTAGGTGTTAGTTCATCGGTTATGCCTTCGCAGTACGTACCGCCATCAACTTTCAACGTTGAGCAAATTCCCAACTCACAAAATCAGATAGCTGCGGACATTAATTTTTCTGGAAACGTCGGCATTGGCTGTCAAATACAGGGATCAAGTTGTAGCTGTAGAACAAGTGGACTTAATGCTTGCACTGGCGGAACAATGAATATGACAGGCACATTTAGCAGAGGGCCACCCTAGGAACTGGAAACTCTCATAATTCTCAGATAGTCCAACAACTGTGGGAAAAAAGATCTGGCCGGCCTCCTTAACCTAATCCTTGCTCCAAATTGCTCTGAACAGAGTTCACGTTTTTAATTATTGCATGGCCCACAGTTAGCATATTAGATTTTTTAAATTGTTACAGAGTTGTGTTACAAAATTGTTAGTTTTTGTCTTGTTGTTTTTGTTTTGAAATTTTGTTAAATAATGTAATTCACATGAACTGATGATTCTAACGTGTTGTATAGATTATGGAGGGCATAGATTATGTTTGCATTTGGAATTACTGGAGTATTTCCTTTGCTGAACTCCTTTGCTTTCTATTCCTTTAACAAAGGAGTGTGCAGAAGTACAGTAGGAATTTTTTTGTATATTTTTTTTAAATACAGAAGGAACCAATCAAACCGCATATACTCAACGATGGTTTGAATTGTACTTACGAGCTAAAAGCTACAGAAAAGCATTAGCTTGCAAAAGAAGTATTTAACTATAGTCATTCAGGGGTACAAGGATTTACTGGCGACCTCCAGTTCAGCTTTGGAGCACCCTGATCTACTTCAGAAGCAAGTTCCCATCACACCAAGTTCAGTCGGCCTTTGTGACAGACGGAAAGGAAAAATTCGATTCAGGTTTTGTAGTGTAGTTTTTCATGCTGCTTTGGTTTTGTTTGATTTCTTGCCATTATATAAATGATGATTTTGATGAAGATGTCTATAAATAAAAAATGAAGATAAGAATTCGCCATGATGTACGTATATTTTTATTTTCAGAATCGTGAGTAAAGCATTTCAGTTCAGTCTGTCGCTAAACATCTTGCCACTATCTGCGGTGTAAGGAAGACTGGGATAGTGTTATTATTATTAGTATCGAAAAATGAGTGCAATTAAAAGCAATGTGTATATTTCATTAGCAAACAAGCTAAACTTTATTGATGATATGGATTACTAACTAGAGCTTTAAAGTTGGGAGGAATGTACATAGGATTCTGAAAATTAAAGGATTGTGAATACCACTACAATACTATAGCAGTCTTTACAATTTACAGCCGCTAACTGCTAGTAGAGTACAAGTACATGTTGTCAAATTTTTTCATATAGGACCCTGAAGAGGCGTTCCCATATTTCTTTTGGCCCGCTCCCATTGGTTCGGAGGCCCAATGCTCCATGCTCCACGGGCCATTTAAAAATTGGAAACGGCGCTCAGGGTCCTATGTGAAAAAATTTGACAATACAATAATTGCATTTTCTTCTACTTCTGAAAAAGGTTAAAACGCGTTTTGCTCTTTTTTAAAAACGTTAAAATGTCGTTTTGCGAAGTTTGAAGAAAGTTAAAAGGTCTTTGCACTTTTTAAAAAGCATAACATCGTTTTTATTTGTATAAAAAACGTTAATAAGGGTCGTTGTGCACCTTTTTAAAAACATAAAACGCCGTTTTTCTCTATTTGAAAAACGTTAAAAAGTCTTTTTGTGCTGTTTGAAAAAAGTTAAAAGGTCGTTTCACTTTTTAAAATGCATAACACATCGTTTTTCTCTGTCTGAAAAACGTTAAAAGGGGCGATTTGCACCTTTTTAAAAACATCAAGCGTCGTTTTGCTCTTTTTGAAAAGCGTAAAACGTCGTGTTTTGCTATGTTTGAAAAGCATGAAAAAGGTTGTTTTGCGCTTTTCAAGAATACAACGGCACATTGCATTGCAATTGTAGGTAGTTAGGAACAAAAAACGGAATAGTTCGAAGTTTCTTTGTGTTTTTTGATGGCTTTTTTTACAGCTATTTGTAAGCGCAGCCTTCTGTCTTTCTTGTTAGCGTATATAAACGCCACTTTTGTCAATACCTATCCATCCGGATACTGGACATGGTCCGCACCGGGTCGCTCTTCGGGCCCCTCAAATTGTTTCCACTCTAGCTATAATAAATACTACAACTAAACTCTCAATAAGCAAAGCGTTTCCCATCATTTATTCAATGTTAGGTCCACAAAAAGGACTCGAACAGTATGTATCACAATAATAATTATAGGAACCCGAATCGGATTTTACTTATTGTTAGCACCATAAACTTTGTCCATTACAAGGCCCAGAATATCACAGTAACAATACATCTCCCAATCTTTGGTACACCAAGCTTCGGTTTTATGATGGATGCTACTGATTCGATTGAACTTGACGCTGTCCATCTGTCCATCAAAACTACCCACGAGCTCAAACTGCCAACCGCCAGGCTTGGTTCGGAAGCCTGCAGTGAATTCTTTTTCATTTAATTTAGCTGCTGCTGTGATCTCCAGAATCTTCAATATCTTACATCGTCGGGGTATCCAAGAATTAATTTTATTGACCACATGCTCAACGCTCCTGTCAATGACTGGATCCAGTAAGCTCATGGGTTGTAAGTCCGTGCAGGGACAGTAGTGTTTGGGCACTCCAGCAGCATCACACGTCCTGTCCGGTGAAATCGGTGAAAACAAGGATTGGCCATGGTTACGTGGGACGGGGCGGCCGTGTCTGTCTTTGTAATTACTGGACAGACTCACATTATTTTTTAGACCGTAGACGGTCATAATTTCGGTTAGCGTCTGGTACACATCGAAGGGTGTGGTTAATTTCCTATAATTTATTTGTAAGAAACATTGTTAAGAAGCACACTACATTTGTTACGTGTTCAGTTTTACTCTTTTGAAAATTATGAAATTTCGAAATAGTTATTATTAACCTATTCTGAACTGGGAAACCACCGGTGAAAGAAGGATTTACTACAGTAATGCTTTTTCTATGACGCAACTTTTTTGAAATGGTTTAGAAATTAACATTTTCAAAAGGGTCAAAACTGGAAATAAGTCTTTTGAAAAAGTTTAAAACCACAAATTAACGTTTTGAAAAATATTCAAAACTAGAATCAAACGCTTTAAAAAAGGTCAAACCTAGAATTTAACAAAGTCACACTTTCAAAAAGGTCAAAACTAGAAATTAACTTTTCAAAAAACATTCAAAACTATAATCAAGCACTTTTAAAAAGCTGAAATCTAGCAGTTAATAAAGTCTCATTTTCAAAAGGATCAAAACTTGAAATAAACTATTTCAAAATGAGTACAACTTTATAAATTACCGTTTCTAAAATGTTAAATAAAGCATTCAGCGGTGTGTATTTTTTTCGAACAAGCAGAAACAGTTGAAATAAAATGTTCATACTTTGTATTTTCTTCTAGTACTCTAAGCCTCTCTTGACCCAAGAAATTCTTGACCTTGTCAGGGAATGTAATGGTGAAGAAAGGGAGCTTCTCGTCAAACCACCCGTTGTAGGTCATCCTAGTTTCCCCAAATCGGTAGCCATGGTCACTCATCACTATGAGAATCGTGTTGCTCAGGTCAAGCCGTTGAATGAGATCTGAGAAGAGAACGTCGGCTTCCGGAAGCTGGTGGGGATTGGCATGGGCGAGAGATGTGAACCAGCTGAAGAGGAACAACGGATGATTATTGGCAGCAGACAGCATGAGCTGCTCAATGTGCTCCAGCATAAAAGATTCAGTACTGCGACTTCCAACACAATGGAAAGCAGAGTTCTGTTTCAGAAATTAGACGTTTTACTCAAGTATTACAAATCACTAGGGTAGAAGCAGGTAATTGTGATCAGCTGGTAATTGTGACCGATTGATTTTTTGTAAGGAAAACAAAAGAATA
>JAQFZC010003025.1:0-20371 GCA_034695205.1 Dicyrtoma fusca
TGTCATAATATAAATGCTATCTCTCTTTCCTTCCTCCCTTACGAAAGTAGGGGATGGGGGAAAGAGGGGTAACATATGCTCGCAAAGAATTCAAATTTATTCTACCAATAAATTACTTTCTAAATTAAAATAAAATTCTTACTCCTTCAATATAATTGCGGACGTCGATTTTCTCGTTTTGAGAATGAGCTCCGTCATCACTGGCACCCATAGGCAGCAAGAGAACATTCTTTTGTGTGGTTTCCTGAAGTTAGTTACAAATTGTTTATTGGTCAGCAAAGTAGAAGGATACATGTATTTCATGCTTAGAAATCGTTAGGGTTATGAAGCGATAAAAACAAAGGAAAGGAAGCAAAATGAACCTGAAGCAGTAGGACTTGATTCATAGGGACTCTTTGCAAATTATATAAATGGACGCGTACACACTCGAAGGTGTAAAAAAATAAACGAACTCATTGGTACTTAGGTAACTAGGATGGGAGATGGGAAGGATTTGGGGTTAATGAAGAAATACCATCATCGCAGAATAGATCTGGCATAATCAGAACAAACCAATGAAAATTACCTGGATTGTTAAAGTTACTGGGATTGAACCACCTTCACGAATCAAATATGGCTTCACGTTGTACACATACTCCGTGGCCTTAATTGCAGCTTGATAGTTTGGATGATTGGGATCCGCCATCCATGGCTTACCTCCGTGCTCGTTAAAAATCTTTTAAAAAAATCATTATCTTTAGACTAGCAGATTAGCTAGATAGTACACAAGTCTAAAACTAACTTGTTCAACAAAGAAAGAAGCTGGACTAGGTAAGTTTTTCGACACAAATAGTTTAAATACTTGCAAAATATTTTACACAAAGAACCTAAAAAATTGAAAGGTTCACAAATAGAAATGAAGAACTGCAAAATTTAGTTGTGATACACATACATATATTGTCTATTATTTGCCTCATATGTATATACCTCGCCAACTTTCCTTACAATGCCCAATGGTGTGAAATACATATATAGTCTTTTAAGAAGCAAAACAAGGTAGGTACTTTTTTTTAGTAGATCAAACCATATGTTATAAGAGATAAGTGTGTCGCATTTTGCGTTAAGATTTTTTGGGTATGACTTATTTTGATTATTGCCCACGTTGGATCTACCGTATTTTACCGCTTAATAGACAATTATATCTTTCCATTAAACAAGAAATACGGTACATACCCTCATTGAGTTTGGAGAGCTTCGCGTTGCCCATTTATCTTCAATATACTTCTTCACAATTTTCCCGATTTGATCCGGTGTTTGATTGGGCACAAGACGAATAGAAAATTTTCCTGTGACGTTCCTGGGAATCACAGTTTTGACACCAGGATCACTGAAGGCCCCTTGAATTCCGTGAACAGACAATGAGGGATAACGCCAGCGGTGCATCAAAGTTCTTGCCTGTATTTGATAAACAGAGTAAAAACCCATGAAATGAATGCAGCGGCTGAGGGAACTAATAGGAACACTGTTTATTGAATCTATTCTGGTAATACTTACTAAAGTATATCTATGTATCTATTTAATAGCAGGGTAACTTCAATTTTCATCAATTTTCGGGCAAATGGGAACGCGTAATACGCCGTTTAAATGATGAGTAGAATAATCCGAATGTGTATTTTGAACGTGGTATTGTGAATATTTTTGAACAACGTTGAAAAAACATTGAAAAACAACTTTGCATGCGCAAATGTTGGATTAAAAATCAATACATTTTGACCCTACGTATACTTTCAATTTTGCATGCGATTACCTTTAAAATGGTGCATAACAAGTCTCAGTTGGACGCTAGTGCCTGGTTGCAATTTCATTTTGAAAAATTCGAATATGCAAAAGTTGTGGGACGAAGCCCAACTTTTTTACTCTAATTGTTCAAAGACTTGCCTTATTTTGTGGAAACCGAAGTTCACGGACACCAATCTCGTCCTGGAATTCGTTCAAATCAAAATCAATGGCTTCGTACAACTCCTGTTCATCTGGAGTCTCTTCAACAACGTCATCGTTAATTCCAGGAATTAAAATTTTGCCATCGGCATCTTGAAGTTGGCTCAGTAACCAAACTAAATCGTTCATGGGCTCTCGTCTATAATAAACCACAATATTCTGCTTGATTAGGTATATGTATTTTACGGTTTTTGAATTCAAGAATATATTTTTAATTATTAAAAGACTGTTAGCATTACACAAACAACGGGGTAGTCTTTACTTACACTGAACCGCCGAACACGCCACTGTGCAAATCCTTTGTTCCTCCTTCGACTTCAAGGAAGAAATAGCATAATCCTCGAAGTCCATACGTCAGACAAGGTTTACTTCTGCCCAGCCAATAATTGTCGGAAATACAGACAACGTCTACGCCCTACAATATAAAATACATGCAGATTTTTTAATTAGTTAAATTGAATATTATCACCAAATTAACTTCGTTTAATACCGTTTCAAACCAGCACAAAGCTAACGTCGGCTTACCTTTAAAAATTCGTCTTTTTGAGCCTTCAACAAATCATCAAGTCCTTCAGACCCGGATTCTTCCATGGCCTCCAATACAAACTGCATTTATAAAATACGTGTTAAAATAGATTTTAGTCGACGCTAAAAGTTTCATCATTTGGAATTGCCTGAAAACACACACTGCATAAAATGTAAGATGTACCTTGATGTTTACTGGAATTTCCATCTTTAATTGCTGATACGCTTCAATGGCATGTAGCCATCCTAAGACTGGTCCTTTATCATCGGTTGACCCCCGGCCAAATAATTTACCATCGCGTTCCGTGAGTACAAATGGATCAGAATCCCATCCGTCCTCCTAATGATTACCAACAAGTGTAAAGTGGTCATTCATTACTAATAAGCATACATGCCTTCACCAATTGGCTAGTCTTTCAACTAACATCGAAAAAACTACTAGTATTCAGGATATACCCGTTTTGCAGGTTGTACATCCAAATGACCGTAGATAAGAAGCGTTTTCTTGCCCGGATCAGCACCGAGAGTAGCAAAAATCACCGGTGGAAGGGGAAGAGTGGGTCCATTTTCGAAATGCTGCGGATAATAAATAGCTTTTATTTATATCCATTAAAACAAAATAGAGTAACATTGCACATTTACACACTTACATAAAGTAATTCTTATAAATATACCAAGAAGGTAAGTTGAACTAAATCTTACTTGATCACCAAGTTGTTGAATATCCACTGAACATCCTAATTCCTTTAATTTTTCACCTGTCCATGAAACCATTCGGACAACTTCAGGTCTAGCTTCAGGCAATGCTGATACGGATTGGATCTCAACAGCCTCAGCAAGGGTTGAAATATATCGTTTTTTATTAGTGTCCACCAATCTAAGCATCAAATATCAAATTCGACATTAAACTAAAATACATATTGTATAGAAAGGTGCATATTTGTATGTATTTATCGTTCAATTTACTTCTTGCAATGTTTCTTACAAGAATATAATACAGATAAACAAGCTATCGTACAACAAAAGGTCAGCATAAGTGCGCGATAGAATGTACATTTTTACTGACCACAGATAAATGCTGATTTGGTCAAATACTATTTCAATTCCGCTAATTCAACTAATAAGCCCAGTAGTAGCAACATTTTTAAAATTAGCAGAGATCGTTATTAATTCGGAGATCCTATATAGGCATTCAACCTGCCCAGTGCTGTGACCTGTGCACAATCTTTCGAGATTGTTCATTCCATTGAACAATCTGTTTGTGCACAACGAGGTTTGTTCGTATGTTAAAGATAGCGAACAATCACGTTGTTCTTGATTGTTCTTGTCCAAAACCCCGAACTGAACAAAGAACAACGTTGTTATTGTGCACAGGTCACACCACTGAAAAATACAATCACCTCACTATTCACATCACACCGAGTAGGTCATTCACTCCCAAGCATCGAAAATGACGGGTTTATTGTGGTGCATCATTTCATTTGCTGCTACACTAATAACGACTACTTTTAATCAGTGTAACTTTATATCACGAACTTTCAGTTTGCTTTTTTGCATGTCATACACAAACTGCTGCAGTGTCTTAAATTGGTGTAGATACAAATGGGATCCATTTTAATTTTTAATGTAAAAATCGGTAGATTTATTGATCTCTCGCAAATCAATATACATACTACATAGCTTATTCACATCAGTAACGCAAATGAATAAAGGTAAAAAATGACGAATAAAATTTCCAGTTGTTGTGACTTTGGTGTCTGACCTTTGACCACAAATGAATTTTTTTTTCATAGTTAATACTGTGCCGTGTTTTGACGCAAAATTTCAAAATGCATTAATTTTTCCTAATATAATTCGAGTAATTATATTTCGAACCATTTTTGGGAGATGGGCTACAACTTTGGTATAAGTGGATGGATTTTCAAAATGCCTATTTTGGAAAAAAAGGTTGTAGCTTTTCCTATCCAGATCACGTATTTGTATTTGAATAAAAATCCAGCCAGAAATACGCGAACTATTAGACCACCGCAACGTTCCGTTGTTTGAAATTCTGACTGTCACTGTACATGTACCGTAAATGATCTATTACTACGCGGGTCTCCATTAATACGCGGGTCTCTAATTGTACGCGGGGGCCTGACTGAGGGTCTGAATCTGAATGGAATAATGCGCGGGTCTCCATTAATACGCGGGTCTCTAATTGTAAGCGGGGGCCTGACTGAGGGTCTGAATCTGAATGGAATAATGCGCGGGTCTCCATTAATACGCGGGTCTCTAATTGTACGCGGGTCACCGAAAGTATTTTCAGTTTTTAAGTGTAAAGAATTTAGTGTAAACCTAACTTTTTAGCCACTGAATAGCTTGAATTAAATGACTTACTTTTAAGTCGCTTAGTTGTGTCAAAATTCTTGTTTTTAGCCTGTTTATTCCATCTAAATTCAGAGCAGTAAAACGGTTAATTTGAATAATACGCGGGTCTCAATTATAGCGCGCGTCTCTAATTGTACCCGGGGGTCCGAAGGGCTGAATGGAATAATGCGCGGGCGTACTATTAGATCATTTACGGTACATACGTGTAGCTTTGCCAAAAAGAATCCTATTTTAATTTATTGTTTACCATATTCAGATTAAGGAAATCATTATAATTAAAACGCAGTTGAGAATAGTTAAACAGCAAATGCAATAATGCACCGCAATAATACCGACATTTTTCATGCTTGAGGGTTAACCCTCTGAGAGGAAACTGTCCGGCTAACCTAGTATGAATTAGGGCCACGACTGCCAACTTAAAAAAGTCCGATTCCGGGACACTAATACTAAAAGGTTATCATGTAACGTGATATTGTATGATATTTCCGGGACAGTCCGGGAAATTCCGGACACTTGCAAGCCCTATGGTTAGGGCCTGGATAATGCCGATGAACGGTGAATTAAATAGGAATTTGAACAAGCCGCAAAGTGACTGCGATTGGTAATAAGAAAAGTAATAATAAGTATATGTAGCTGGAAAGTAGTAATTTAGTTGAACTTACTGGAAGATTTTGTTCAACGGATCGGGAAGAGCTGCGCTCGCCATGATAGTATTCAAATTAGTTGATTATACAGACTGAAACATATATTACGCAAAAAATTAGATTATTAATTATAGACAAACCGTACGCTTTACTTTTTATGACTTGAAAAAGGGAGAAAATATCAGTTTATTTTTTAAATTAAATGCAGGTTGGGTCGTCGGGCGGACTTTGAGCTAAACACTCTGAACAGAAGGAGAGCAACAAAGAAACTAACCCAATTGTCCAGATTGTCCAATGTACCACACCCCTACGGAAAAAAATAGAAAGAATACAAGTTTTGTTATTTCTAGACCTTCACGAGTTCAATGATTATTGATAGGATTCAATAATAAATATTATTAATATTACACACACGGTCTTAGGATCTATTCGAAGATCATATAATATACATAGCTTATTTTAAAACCCAGCTATTACTTCTTGCGCTATCTATTTCATTATCACTACTACAAGAAGCCTCTCTTCTCTTCTCTCTACTCCTGCACTTAGGCAATCATTTTAAGTTAGGATATAATAAGTACATAAAATACTGATTAATACGGATGATTCATTTATCCTGTCCAGCTGCCGGTTAACTAAATATAAGTTTTATGAGATATAAGATATACGACAAGTATTTACTACAGAATAGGTGTACTTCTCTACGACGGGCAGTCGCTCGCTTCAAAATAAAATAAATGATACATAAAATAGATATGTCTACAACTACAACTATATTACAAATATTACAATCCTTCCTAGTTTTTTCTTTTAAGGTTTACACAACTTGCACAATTAAGATTAAGGGTAATACGGGAGATACAAGCAACACAATGTAAATAGTAAAATAGTAAATTGAGGAATTAAGTCTCGGACGTACAGTTATGTCTTGCCACAAATGCCACAAACCACAAACGTGAACTTAAAACGATAAACTGACACTTCAATACTGCTCCAGCAAACACTGCTAGACCAGAACACAGCTTTAAGGTAAATACAAATAATTACCTGCCAACTTACTTGAACATTCACATGTACATATGTAAGTATGTATTTACTTAACTAGTACTATATGAAAAGTATTTAAAAGTAGAAACGTTAATTTTTTAAAAATCTACCTACTTTAGAGTATATTTCCCTTTGACAATTCCCCAGTAGTGACCTTCTAAACTTAAGTATTTCTCGCAAGTTTAGTGCATTACCGTATTTCCTAACTTAGTTGCCGTTACCGGGGTCTCTACTGAAACTGGAAGATGGTTTTAAAAATACAGTTATAATTTATTTTTATTACTGCGGATTAACTTTGCTCTTACTCGTGTTCGCGTGCCGGCCGGTTTGGTAAGCTTTTTGTCACTTTCGTTTCTGACAAATTAATTATAATAAAATAAAGCGAGGCCTAAATTGATTGTGAGTTGAACATAGCGCGTTATAGAGCGTCAGTATTGCAAATTGTAATAAATAATACTTATTATACTTAAATTGCAGTAAATCGTTTTTTTAAGTTCGGCTGAATTTCATACTTACAACACTGCAATAATTTACAATTTGTAGTAACAATAACACAGTTATTGCATTGTAATAATTTTTGTTACAATTACAATTTTTAATACATTTCATTGACAGTAAAGGCTCTAAGGACGCGGAGTTGCAGTGACAAAGGCATCATGGGTCATGGGATACTATTATTGGAAATGCGGTGGTTTTTTTCTAAATGCTATCGTC
The DNA here is from genome assembly GCA_034695205.1 of Dicyrtoma fusca. Lineage (NCBI taxonomy): Eukaryota > Metazoa > Arthropoda > Collembola > Symphypleona > Dicyrtomidae > Dicyrtoma > Dicyrtoma fusca. Next base: position 7,278 of record JAQFZC010003025.1, read on the forward strand.
GATGTAGATATATTTTAATCCGCAACAAGTTCGTACAAATGTTTTGAACTCCTTGATAAGATAAATACCTACAAAACAGCTCAAAGGGTAGGTTTTTCGAATGAATTAAATGACGGCAAAGACTTAAAAGTTATAGGTACAATATAATAGTATAGAAATAAAAATTACACGTCTGCAAATTATATTTTATTTCTAGATAGCCCTAGAGCTGGCCTTATCTTAACATGAAAGAACAAATCCAGCTTATTGTTAACGGTTGAACAACAATATAATAGTGATAAGGGATAAAACTAATTAATTGGAAAATGCAATTGACTCATACTAGAGATCATCAGACAAAATGGTATTTTTCCGCCTTACATTCTCTCTATCAGTATCAGTAGAGCTCCAGAAACAGAAACTCCAGATAATAATATTAGTATAGGTAGCTAGTTTTATTTTATCTTCGATTTTAAGTAATTAAATTAACACAATTAAATGCACAATTGAGCATCATCAACAAATTATAATCCAATGCGAATTGTGACATGCATTAAGTGAATATCTCTCCTATGTACAAGCAGATTTATATATCATGAATGCCGGACACAATAGCCGTAGAAAAATTTGACAAGATCACCCTCTCAACGCAACACTCAAATGTATAAGTAGGTAGGTACCTACCTACCTATTCTTTGAATCTTAGGTTCCCCTTGCGTTTTAGTTTTTTTTCCACTACGTGCTGGTACTAATTGAATTTGAAGTTCTAATAGTAACTTCTTACATACGTTTTGATGCAACAGATAAATGCCAAATATAGAAATAATACTGTTTTACTTTACTCACCAGATCCCAGTCAGTCCACCACCACAAAGCAGAAAGAACTAAGACAGCCAGATAGATTCCTAAAATAGAGACGCTTCACCGATTTCAATGTGTGATAGCTCATTCGTATTTAACTATTCTTTTACTTATTCACTCTCACTACAATGAGATACGAATTATTTTACAAGCATCAGTTTTTACATTAACTTCCTATGGTAATGCCGTCATGAAGAATTTCTCATAGCATGCTCTTTTATAGTTTTTCAGTAAATTAACCAAATATGCTGGCAGGGAATTACATAATAACATGCAACGGAATATCAATCAGTTTCGTGAAATCTGTAATCTTCTCATACCATGACTATTCATGACATATGGTTTCCGTTCCAGACGTACATCGGTATTCAGTAAATTAAATTATAGCTACCTTTGCTAAAAAGTAAACCTTTTGAGCGTATACTTTCAGCTTGCTTATGTCATTGGCTTTACCAACAAAAGCGGTCACAAACTTGGTGTAATGCTTTATCAGTTTGTTTGTTTTTTTTTGTCAGAAAAACATGTACCTACTATAACGTTGGAATTGTACTCAAATAACGGTGTTCATATGACCTCCATATCGCAATTTTTACTGGTCACGCATATACATCCTAATATATTATAACAATGACCAAGCGCCCAAAATGTTATCTACTGAAACGCCATTCCAATCCACTTGGACCCAGCATGGCCCTGTACTTTTAAAGTGCAAAGTTGTGTTGATTTTTAAGCGTAAAAGGTTGCTGTTATTACTCTGTTGTGAAAATATGAAATTGTTTAATAATTTGGGAAAAAAGTGAGAGGAGCGATAAGTTTAGGATGACTTCTTGATAGTAAAAATAGTAAGGCCAAATGCCATGCAACAACTATTTTACTAAACCAGATTTGGTTAGATTATGGATGAGTCTAGACTTTTGGGTCATCTGGATGCTGGATGCTAGGATTTAGGGATCATCTGAAAATGTTTGCTTTTGCCAATGTTTACATTATTTGTAGGTAATAAACCTATGTATATATTTTGCTCGTGACTCTTCCAGTTTATAGATTTTCGGAAAATACCAACAAACAGAATGAAGGAATGAACATAAACTTACAATTATATGTCACCTACAGCCACAGCATCTAAAAAAATAGTTCCTAATTACTGGTTTGGGAACAATGGGACTTATGAGACAACGGGGCACACAAAGAACATTGAATATTAATTATGAAGATCCACTAAATATGCCGTGAGCCGGATCGATTACTTCATTTTGATTTGAATATGTATTATGGATATATGTGACATAGATGCCAAATGACAAATAAAATACATATAAGCTACTTGTAGATTTCGAGTTGTTTCTTTGCCAGTATAGATAATTCCAAAGTGTATCTAGTTATCTACGGCTATCTACTGCTCAGGCTCCAAATTTTGTTATTAAATACATATGACGATATGACCGCTGTCAAGGTCAATTATGTCACATTTTACTGTCAACAACATAAAGGCTCTCACAATTCCAATTGTGTTTTATCAATTTGCAGTTATTTAGTAAACTATATGGTCCTGTTTGCTGTATGGTGTGTTATAAACCGAATCTAACATGCTTCATGCCTTCACTAGAAAACGTCTACAGGCTTCCCGTCAAAACTATGAAATTTCACGTTATCTAAGTAATTTAAAAATGACAGTATATGCAAAAGAAACACATTTATAGCAAACAACTCCAAACAAGCAATACAGATTTGACAGGGACTCGAAGGGCAGAGCTTTGCTATATAGACTATATAGATTCTGATGTGAAATGCCGAATAAATCTTATCCCATTTCCACAAAACTCCGAAAGACAAAATGAGCTATCACACACATCCAAATCCAAAGTGGTTGTTGTGGTTGCGGGGTTATTCTCATAGTGTGCTACTCTGGTCACTATGCGAATAAAGCTGATATATTTTTGATAATATTGTTCGGAAAACAACTGAAAGGACTACAAAGTCAAGAGGTTGTATTTTTGAATATTGAAGCTAAGTATGTATGTAAGACAACAGGTATATATTCCACAGAAAGACACTTGGCCGGTGTAAAAAAGTAACAGCAGACAGCGATTGAGTATATAGGTATATAAATTCCAGTCTTCACCTTCACCTTCACCTTCAGCGTATCACACCAAAACGAAAGAGACAAATCACAGATGCAGCTTCACAACCAAAACGTCTGGAAAGAATCTTTGTTAGAAAGGGACTGTATATAGTCCAGTGCACACTATATCTGTAGAAACAGAATTCGGTTTTTTAATTTTAGTGTTCGCGATACGATGAATGAATTCGATGCTGGCGCGGACTGCTCACCAGCTGATTTAGTCTGAATGTATATATTACCAATCCGCAATGTTTACACACACCAGAAGACGTACTAGTATATACCTATGTGCAAAAAGTTGGCTAAGAATTTTATGGAAAGGTATTAGATTCTTAGACAACTCTATGTAGATTCGCTTAAGGTACTTTTCGATACTTAACAATAATGAATTCCGCATGCAATATGCAGAAGAAGCAATATTGACTTTAGTATGCGTGAAAAATAAGTAGGTGCCTAAATATTAATTGCATTTTCTATGTTCTATCACATCCACATACATTGCGTCAGACAGAACCGGCTTTAGAGACGCATACTGTCACTGGCCAGAAAGGTCAAAGCCAGAATGGATATAATACTCGTACTGGGAGGCAAATAAGCTCGGCTTTGGGTCTATAGTCTGTATGTTAGTCTGTGTATGAGGACTGAAAAAGTCTTACCACGCTTGCCCTGTACTCTGTACTATTTCCATCTGTATACTACAGCACACACATTTGATATCAAATTGCAGTGCATCTCATCTCATGGAAATTCTCATTGCGCAGAGCAAACAGCAAAAGAAGCCACAATAGGCAGGAGGAAGATCACAGTAGAATTTTGTTATAGTTTAGGTTCTGATACTGATATAAGATTATTCGCCTCCAAAGATTACTACTCTTTTTATTGGATGCTCAGCCGAGGGAATTTCAAGCCCTCATCATGTATTTCCACCAACAAAAAACAGATAACTCCATATATTTATATATATAATTATCTGTTGAAGCTGACGACGGTCATGCTGTCATGTCGATAAGTTCCCTATATGTAGTAGAGTCAAAAAGTAATGTGGTGTAGTGTGATCGATGTAGAGAACGCAAAAGATCAATCCACTCACTGACTCCCTCGACTCCCTGTACTGTCTAAGTTAGATTCAGCTATGACTATGCATCTACTAGATGCGTTTAGAAATGTACATAGTGAGATTTATTTACTGCTTACTTACTTCATCTTCATCACATCATCACTTTCATCAGGTTGTTACCCTTTACTGTTATTTTATTATGGATGTGGCAACTTTGGCGCAGAGTCAGGCACACCATCAAGGGAAGCACCTTTGCAACTTTGCAAAGGCGTGTGTTTCAGTCCCTTTAGGGTTTCAGGGTTTTCAATGGAATGTAGGTGCCTAATATTAAAACACGTATAATATTGATCTGACATAATTGTATGACCCTATGTTGAATTGTACAACTGACTGTACAGAGCATTATCTGTATTCTGTAATAATCTGCATCCGTTTACCTAAGCTGGCTGAGTTATAAATACCGATTAGGTATTTATAAAACAATTGAATAATATCCTAAATAGGTAGACCTATGTACGATAAAAGAAGTTTCCACGAATTAGATCTCATATAAGAATTCATTCGAAATGTCACATCTTGCATCGGATTAAATAAAACCCGGGGCTTTAATGGGACCTTGGTCTGAAGATCAGTCTTAGAAGTAGAACCTCGGGATATACTATACTAGACGGTATACGGTGCATGTATTATGAAGGCCTAAAAATATCATTTTGGAATTGTGCATTTAATACGAGTATTTGACACAACTCACAAGAGAAGACAGGAATATATTCGAAAAGTAGTAATCATTGAAGCTCTGTGATAAACATTACTTTATTTTGTTTCGACCCAAAAAATCGAGAAAAAATTAGATGAACAATAATAATCATTATAATAATTTCATCATTATTATTCCTATATATTGAGAGTTATTTTTCATGATGTAGTTTATGGAACTTAACGACTATGACGCATCTTAATAGAGTAGAACATCGTGGAAACATAGTTTGTGTAAACCTCACTCGTCAGTAGTAATGGAACTAACTAATAATTGCTTTAAATTTCCTGGCAATGATTTTTAAATTCAGCCTATATAATGTAATTTAATGTAAAGTTGAAAAACATACGATCGCAGCAGTACCTCTTTCTCTCTCACTGAGTTTTAAACATGCAAATAATATTTTTGAAGTTGTCCATTACATATACATATATATAATGAAAGGTAGTAACGATTTTCTCATTCTCGTAAGTTTGAACGTACTTATATAACACAATCTCGTATATAGTATATTAAATATAATTTACGCAGTATATAAATTATTATGTAATACAAATTTATCAACATGATGATAAATCTTCAATGTACACATATGTAAATCCCCATTTCCATCGAAGTAAGAGACAAGAAAATACTATCTGACTACTCCTAGGTTATTATAATATGACATTCTTACAAAAAACTGTCCATCAACACTACTAAAAACAAAGAGCAAAATGTAGTAGCATACAAATCTGGTCAGATTTAACACACTGTATTATAACGTTACAAATACAAACTAACTACGAGAATATGTTATAGTAGGTTTACAGTTAACACTTCGTCGGATGTAGAATGGAAGTTTACAATTTAGTTAGGTACTGAGGAGCTCCATTTGAAATATAACCTGAATGATAATTTCATGTAAATATTCAGCGTCCCAAACCAAACTCTCGTGCATCATCTTCCGTGATGTCACCGTAGCGCCAGATGTTGTTATGATTTTTCTTCGCCTCTGTTTCAGCGGCTTTATAATCTCTCAGCTGCAAAGTAAACAGTACACAAACGTTAACAATCAAACGTCCAGGTTATTTCTTAAATTACATCTTATTCTAAAAATAGCATGTTCAAAATATTGAACATAACTAAAAATAGTGATATTCAAAGCTATATCGTAAGACTTACTAGTTTCTGAAGGCGGCGTTCCTTCCTGTTCTCCACAAGGAATAATCCTTCTTTGACAAGTCTTTCACCTACGTCTTCTTTCGTACTTTCATCGACCAAGGTGACATAGTCCAGAGTACCAATCTACGTTAAAACAAATTGACATTTAATACGTGAGTATTTATCCGAGGTTTTACAAGGGCATTTTCTAAACAGTACGCACAATATTGATCTGTGTTGGGAAACTTACCTTGTATTCTACGTTCAACTGGAACTTCCCTTCAGCAGTATCTACTCTCAAAGCATTAATTGCATCTGCTGAATATTCCTCCTGCAACAGTATCGAAAATAAAATATTATTGTATGATATGTCTGCAACATCATAGTTATTTACTCGAATATAAGACATGTGTTTACTAACGTCAGACGGAAGATTGACGCATGCAAGGGCATACTCCTTAGCAAAAGGAGCAACGGAAGATGCAGGGATGCTGGGAAGCTGAGCACACTTGGCTGCCTTAACATTTTCACGATTGCCGTAATCAATAAAAAGCACCGAAACTTCTCCTGGGGAGACCTTTTCCTTTAAAACTCTGGCTCGATACCATTCCCCATCAGCACTATACCGCGCAACACAAAGGTCTCCTACAACACAGAATACCACGGTTTAGTTCAAAAATTATAGACTAACGAGTCAACTCCAAAAACTCCAATTAATTGTTATTTTTAAATACTAACCATGTTTAGGGGTATAGACTCCTGTTAAAGGTGGGTTGTCCGTCAGTTCTCTTCTCAAGTCGCCCATAAGAGCTTCTAATTTATCACCCTAATTCAGAAAAAAACGTTTTACAATAAAGTTGCCTGCAAATCATATATCTTACAACAAATCCATAAGAACTCCTAAGTTGTTTAATACCTCGTCTGTGAACTGGACAAAAATGTGAAGTTCGGGAGTAATCTCAGTAACAATGACACTTTTGGGATCAACTTTTCTTTCGGTTTTGTCATCTTCGGGTTTGAGCTCTTCCTTAACCTCTTCATGATTGAGCCAAATCTAATGTAGATTGAAATTGTCATACAGATAAATATCAAAACAATTTTTGATCGGAACCCACAGCTGAGTAATTGTATCACTGCACGTTACAATATACACACAATTCTTCAACATCTTACCTTTACACGACGAGCTTTTGCACTTTCTTCGGCTATTTGCAACGACCTGAAATGCGAAGTTCTTTCAGCAGAGAAATGCACAGATGACAACCCTTCTTCCACCAAGGCTACACTAAGATTCTTTCCATCAACCCATAAAAATCTGAAAACGTAGAAAACCATAGGATTAAGTTCAAGTAGCAAAAATTAAAAGATTATTTATAATCGTAATAAAGTTTAAATGCTAACTTACCCAATGAAATTACCGGCTTTGTCAATAGAATCGACCTCAATCTCAACCTCTTTTTGAAGGCACAAGTCTTTCGTAAATTGAAGAGCTTCTTCACCGAAGGGTTCGCCCTCGCTACCAGGAGTTCCGCCTATGGATGGACGCGGGGCTCGAGGACAACTAATTCCTCCCAAAAGGAAAGTAATGAGGCGCATCTCACGTGGAACAAACAATCGCAGTCTGGAACCTGATGCAATGAATTCTGCTACAGCAGTAGTCTTGCCAGCTCGTTGAAAATATGGTAAAAATTGTTTGGCTTTAGCAGCATCCTGAATACATTACATATATGACATATAGTAATTTATTGTAAATTATGTTCCTTATTTTCCATGTGTTTCTAAATTAGCTTGTTTTCTAGTTTATTTGCTTCAGTTCTTTAAAACATGAATGTTCTACTTACGCCAGTGATGTCAATGACGTGATGCATGGGAACATCTTTCTTCCCATGTACTCCCTTCAGTGCTTTCTGAGCCTTGGCTTCAGCAGATAATAAAGTATCGTAGCCGGATGCCCTTTGATCGTCATCTTGACGGTACCGCACAACCTTAGCTAAGCCTTTGGAAACGAGAGCTTCTCCAACATTTCTGTAAGGGTTTTAATCAATTCATTATATTCAATTCGCACGTGTATCGGGTAAACAAACAGCGAATGTCAGCTACACACACAAACGAGTGACGCATTTAATAACCTAAATGCTTTAATTTGCATTAAACTTCGTCACCTGTTCCATTTAAATCTACCCGAGGACCGAAATTATAATCAAAGTAACTACTATATATATTCACTCACATTCCTTCGAATTTCACAGAACAACAGAGTTTCTCCTGCAACTGCCTAGGGTTTCCAGTTCCATCTTGCTGTTGAGAAGCGGGCTGAATGTAATCTACGGTTACATGCACCCTCTTCCCGATAAGCTTTTTTCGAAGATATTCTCTTGCTTCGAACATAAATGGAATATCATACAGGGGTCGGAAAATTTGGCCTTTAGGCTTGGGTTGAGCAGCATCAGCGGATTTTTCCTTTTCGTCCTCAATCCTTTAAGAAAAACGGGTAACTCATGAAGATGCAATTTGCTTTATAGTCTAGAAACATGTTCCAAAAAATGAAAAGTAGACAAACTCACCTTGGAGGACGAATACTGGCAAGGAAGACTTTTTTAACTCTCCCATCGTCCAGTTTAACATTTAATGCATCTCCGTTAACACATTCTATTACAGTTGCAGTGAATTCTTTATCCTTTCCTTTTAACAAGGCTGCTCCGGTAGCAGCATTGGCTTGATAGTCTTTCCAAATTCTAAGTTTCTTCTCCTTTGCACCTTTTTCTGCAGCTCGTAACTTTTCCGCACCACCAGTAACAAATCCCATGGACCAGTCGATGCACTTGGCGAAACCTTCCTTGAGCAAAAGCTCCGCAATGTTACCATTCTATAATTTAAAAACATGCAGGCACTGTTACGAATTTATTTCAAAAATGTTCCAAGCCACGTAGCTTATTTGGTCTAGCACAGACAATTTGAATCTTGAATCCAATTCTCTTGGAAAAGTAATCGGGTAACCCACGGGCCACGGGGTAACCGACTACTTAATTATACTGACCCAAACATTTCCTAGCGGATAAATCATAAACGTTATACACTACAATGCAATGAGTAATATAAGTAAAATAACAAATTACTGGATGGATCACGGAGCCAACGAAGTTAAGATTATTCACAGACTCTAGCACAACTTCAACATCTCGCTGTAACAGTCTCGACTCTGTGAAATAACGGGCTTCTTCACTGAAAGGCTCGGTTTGACTACTGTCTGGTTTTCCACCGGCATCCAGCTTGAATCCTGGGGCCTAAAATAAAATAATACCATCAAACTATAATGGGCAAAACTCTTGACACTACTTTCATTCATTAGTTTTCATAATCAGCAAACATCCATACCCTGATCCCGGACATCATCAAAGTGACGTAATGGAAGGAAGGCAGAAGAAACAGACGAATTGTTGATCCATCTCTAACATGTTCAACCACAGCTGGAATTGGTTTTCTGCCCATCTTGTCGACGAACGCCCTTGTATTTTCTATTTGCCATACAATGTCTCGAACATGCGGCTATGAATAAATCCGGAATACGATTAACAACTATACTCATCGGAATTCTTTGTAGCCTAGATATACAGCATAATAATTTATATTGTACACATGAAGTAGGTTTCTCTTACCTCTGTATCACCAGCCCATTTGCCTTTACGGGCTGATTTAGCTTGCTCCTCCAACTCAACCAACTTTGATACATCTGATTTTCCTTCCTTTATTTAAAAAAAGGTTCAAATTTAAATACCTACAACGTTATATTGGTATTTATTTGTAATTTAGTTAATAACTCAGATGGTAGTATTTATTCTAAAAAAAAATAGTTGCTGTACCTTACGAACAGTGACTAAACCCTCACTAATCATAGTTTCCGTAACATTTTCTCCTGTTTCGGCATCCTTTCCGAGATAAATAGTACCGAATTCCCGTCCGGAAGGTACCTTATAGTCGACGACAAATAGAACTTCTTTGCCGACGAGCTTCTTACGAAGAAATTCACGAGATTCCCATGCGTATGCTTCTTCTTCACTTTTGACCTCCTCACTACACATAAATTATACTTTTATTTATTACGAATGTTTATAAAGATAGGTTATAAATATCAGTACTTACATGTATCGAGAGTCAAATAAAACATTTCAGCTTTTTCAGTTCTCCATGCGACTGCTTTTAAATAACTGCTCACTTTCAGTTTCTTTCAGACATAAGTAACTATTGTACTATTGAAATATAAATGCTTCCTAAATAGTTAGTAAAATACAGTGAACAAATTTACCTTTTAACATTTCCCGCTGGTCGTCTGGCTAGTCGAGGGGCTGAGACGCTTGCAAAGTTAATCTGCCTCTCTGGTGGTGGACCACCCTTGGGCTGACCACGGATAATGACAGAATCTCCTGAGAGAACCTACAACAATGACAGGACACATCATTTTTAAAAGATGTAAATAGTAAATGTTACAAAAATGACACGCCGTTCTAGAAAATTCCATAAGAAGCATATGGAAATATAGTCTTAATCATACGCACAATACATCTGTGGGAAATGGCTGTGGTAGCTGTAATTCAGATGCTACACTTTCACTTTCACAATACTACATTAAGTCTACCGGTTTTCGAACCTGTCAACTATTGGTTCAAGCACAACAAAACCTGGCTCCGTTTCAACAAGAAAAAAACTCATTTACAATACGCTATATATACATTCTTTTTTATTCTCTCTCGCAATTTGAAATTAGACGAAAGAACTCCTTACAGAAAAGTACAGTTCCTAATAACGGGTTCTCAAAAGTACATAATATAAAGCATCCCCGTCAGCAACCTAAAACCTAGGTTAATTATCTATGCTTCGGTCAAACACACTCGACTTATTAGTTGTAGTATGGTCTCCAAAAACTGCTCAAATTGTACAAAATATATAAATCTAGCAAAATGTCATCCACAAAGAACTACTAATTCCATATAAGCTCATCCAGCACACGCACAAATAACATCGGAAAGTTACAGATAGCGACTCCGACACGTCTTTTGTAGTTACATTTCACAATCTACACAGTCTGCGACGCCAGTTGCCAGTGCCATAAAAGTGTCAACTGTTCGACAAATGACCCCATGATTCCAGATTCATAATAAATTTTCTATATTGATCTAAAATATCCCTGATTTTGACGTGACATTTCGAGTCTAAAAGGAAACATACGGAGGAAAGTTCATGTAACGGGATTCCATATGATAATGGAAACAATATATATGTAACTCCGTGGAAAGTAGTGGAGAGGTTCTCAAGTAACATTTGCCTGCTAGTCAGTAGGGACGGAGATGAGCATGCAGTAGTGAGTACAGTGACTAGTACTGATAACTTATCGTCATATGGCAGGAGTCAAATTTCGTCAATAGGAAAAAGTACGATAAACCCGGCACAATTAGAAATTAGACCCCGACTAGAATTATGAAGAAAAATCCTTAATATTTTTTCTAATGAAATTTAAATGTCCACTTAATTATGATTACCTGTTTGACGATTCCACGAAGAACTTGGGGCTGCACAACTGCGGCACTCATCCTGCTGTTTTCAGCTTGGAAGACTGTGGAAGAAAGGAGGAATGAAAGTCTTTGACTGACTTCTGGTGCACTTGATTCCCTTTCTAACGAACTGAGAGAAGTGAGGAGTTCTCCGGGTTTAGACTTGGCTGGCAGGGGCGTACGAAACATCCTCTGCAACCCAACTTGGAGCTTAATATCACTATCATGCGCTATACAGTTGGACCCGATCTATTCAAACCCACTCCACTCGACACCACCAGTCGGCCTTCTAGAAGAAGACAGAAACTCATCTGTCATTTCAACCCATAAATACACTTGCAAGAACAAATGAGTAGAAGCATATCGCTAGTGTAACTGCAAAATGGCCCAAGTTCACAGTGCAGTTTCAGCTAAATTTCATAATGGTCCAAGTGCATAGTGCAGTTTCAACTTATCTTCAGAATGGTCCAAGTCCATGCATATTGTTGGTTCTACTTCTACTATTTTAAAAAACAGTACTATTGGGAATTACAACTTTTTTAAAATAGTGTAAAAGAGGTATTTCTTACTTTTTCAACATGGTGTAAAAGAGGTATTTTCAACTTTTTCAAAATAGTGTAAAATTGGTATGTAAAACTTTCTAAAATAGTGTAAAATTGGTATTTACAACTTTCTAAAATAGTGTAAAAGAGGTATTTACCCACTTTTTCAAAATGATGTAAAAACGGTATTTCCAACTTTTTCAAAATAGTTATACCATTAAAATAGATAGACTTTTGGGTCATTTTGCATTTATGGTATGAGTGGACTTGAACAATTCTCAGTCATATCAGCCAGTCAGAGTCGTGCTGAAACTGGACTTAATAGATTTTGCAATTACATACAGTAGCAATAATGTCCATCTTGGCTCAACTCAGTTTCAGTTTACTTATCCCCCCCCTGTCCCTAATACCGAATACGAGCTGACCGAAGCTGACGCTCAACAATCAAATTAAGTCATATAATTATTTCCAGTATTTTCAGTATTTTCAGTCTTAGTACTTCGGTAAAATTGACTTGCAAACGATGATCGATCAGTGTGCATTTGCATATAAGGAACGAAACAAGCTTTCAGTCAAAATAAATGCATTCAAAAGCAATCTGTGTCAGTCGGTCCGCCTAGTTTTTTGAAAACTGAACTAACAAACAGTCATCGGCAAATGTACTCTCAGCAAAGTCTACGACAGGCTATTTAATAATACAAAAGAAAGGGAAATTATACACTCCCCTTTGATATATTTATCAGGGGGGAGTGCAAAAGTGCAAAAGGGTATACGTAAACCTACCTAATTATTTTTTGACTCCTTCTGCCTCTGACCCTCTGACGGCAAAATCTGACAAATGACATTAATAATGAGAAATGAGATTCTGGTGACTTCGAATGAGCTCAGACCTTCAACCCGTATTTGCTCAAAACAATATAAGTAAGGACACCACAATTATGCTTAATGAGCGCTTCAGATTATGCTTTTTGGGGGCCTGAATTATGCTCGATTATGCTCTTTGGCCAAACAATTATGCTTTTTATTTTCTATTAAAAATTGACTACTGGCAGTCAAAAATCGACAACGACTACTTATAAAACAAACA
>JAQFZC010003026.1:0-20368 GCA_034695205.1 Dicyrtoma fusca
CCCTGTCGCAGTCGACCGTCAACAAGCGTACCGGATCCTGAGTGTAACATTGGACACTTGTCGGTACCAGTGCATGTAAAAAAATATGTAAGAAGAAATTTGAAGAAAGAATAGCCCGACAAAAAGAAGCAATCCCAAAGGATCAACGAAAAACTTCGCAAGAAGATCAGAACTGGCGCTGGCGCAGCACAACAGCATCATCATCAAAACAGTACCCTATCTTCTACACAGCCAAACGGCCGATCACTGCGACAGAACACGAAAGTATTAGAAGAAAAACCAAAAACTACACAACGAAGGAAGAAGATTCCAAAAAGAAACAATAACAATCACACTAGGAAACGAATAAATTACAACTTTATAATAATCAATCTAGATTGAAAAACATGTATATAAATTTTTGAACATGATAAACTCAATTACGCAGGAGGGCCAAGCCAAGGATCACATTAGCAATATATTAATTTTTTATTTAAACAATCTTACTGTAATTCAGATTTGTGGGATTAAACCCACCTAGTGTATGGACCACATGGTCAAATCGCTCGTTAAATGAATAAAATTATTAATTATTAAATTACTACAGAAATTATCCCATTCGTGGTAGTGGTACGAGGTATGCGTATTATATTAGCTGGAAAACTCAAACTTCATTTCGATTATAGGGAACAACTTGATTTTAATAATATTATAAATCATTGGTTTTCATGAATCAAAGCATTACTTTTAGAAAAGTATTTTTAAATGGCATTTTCAAAGATTAGAAATTAACAGTAATACTATTTACTTATTTTTATTTCTTTGGTGGGTAAATGAGTTTGAACGGTTTAAACTAATTTACATTAATTTTTGGAATTCAAAATAAATATTTAGCATCCGCTGAACTCGGCATGGGCGCAGTAGCCCCTGCCAACCCTTCTTCGTTGCCAATAGCAACTGCGACTACTGCTACAGCCGCTTTTATGACCGAAATCACAGCAGGAGCTGCGTACAAAAAGTGGTTCGGCAATAGCTTCGAATCGTCGAATGTAGAGGGAACCCGAAACGGAAGCCGGAATCACAACGTCAGCTGGCAACGAGGCTGCACTTCCCGTCCTTGGTAGGGCAATGAGGGAAAATAGAGCGAATGCGAGTGTCCATTTTATTAGGAAAGTTGCTCTGGTGGATTCGATTCGCTGATTCATTCTAGTCATTAAAATCCTTTGGGCAGCCTTAAAAAAACAAAATAATCATTTGTAATCTCTTGGTAGTTTCTCTAATTGTAATTTCTAGTTGTACATCTTTTTGAAAATGATTTTTCTTGTTTTGACTATTTTAAATATGCTAATTTTAACTTGTTCACCTTTTTGAAAACACTAATATTTTGCTAGTATCTTTTTGAAAGTCTTAGTTACTAGATTTGCACGTTTTAGAAACGGTTTTTTCTTTTTTACCTTTTTAAAAGTGCCACTTACTACTATTGAACGTTTTTCAACATGTAATTTGTTCCGTATACTATTTCGAAACAGTTGTTTTGTAGAATGAAGGCACGTTTTCAAAGAATAATTTCCATGGTTTCCCAGTTCTGTGCAGGTTAAAATACTTACGATGTTCCCAGTTATCTTATTAAATAAAGTTATATACACGTATTGCTGATGCTAAGCGGTTGATCACTACGGTCTTTGCTCGACCAGCCTCAAATTAAAACTACTATAAATCGGGAAGTATCAGTTTGATTTATAATAATGTAGAGGGGATAATTACCATAATCCTGATTGTAAGGCTAAAATATTATAAAATAAAATGGCAAAGACTTTACAACTTTTTCATTACAGACCTATGGTTACTCACTCGAACGTGAACAGCATAAGTGATTGTCAAAGGTGATTATCTTTTTTTAAACATTCCACTTACTTATTGTTAGAAATAGGCAGCCACAGGGTTTACATTCAAAGATTCGCCAAGTTCTTGGAATTAATAATTTGCGGAAAAAATTGCGTGCTTTCGCTTAGATGGATTTAGGTTGCTATGTCATGGACTTGCTGGAATCTATAAAAAAATGAATTTAAAAAAATGAGGAGTACAATGAAAGATTAATGAGCCGGCTTTGATGAAATAAAAATATAAAAGTTGACTTGATTTGCATAGCAACCCACACAAAGTGCAGCCTTACGAATAATCTCTTATACTCGTGCAATGCGGATTCCTTGAGCAACTTCATAATGAAGTCAGCTCAATGTAATTGCGAGAAATCTTCTACTACATTATTTCTTGGTAACTTGTTGGCCTAAAATCCTTGAAATATTTTAATTTTAAACTACATTATTACCTATGTTCAACCCTGGATGTCTTGAATGAATGCAGGAAACATTTTAAGTCGAGTAATTTTTTTTTGTTTTAATTTTTGCAGTATAATTCAAACTTTCAAATACTATTAAAAAAGGTAACGCGGGCGTTCTATTACAGATTTTAGTAGGAAGAATTCACTCATAGTCTCTTTAAAAATGATGCCAGAACAATACAGCAGTTCTGATAGTTAAAAGAACACCGGTATTTCAAAAAGCAAGCGCTTTTACACTAAACAAAAGTCATCAATAAACGGAAAACAAATTTCTTTTGAATAAAAAACTACACTATAATTTTTACGAAAATAATTATAACTTTTTAATAATAATTATTATTATCAAAAGAGATTTTTGAGCCTTGCCTCATCCTAATTTTATTTTTTAAAATTTTATTTTTGCCAACTCAGATTCAGAATCACTTGTGAAAGTGAACAGTGGCTTCTGGCTATAAAGCAAAGCTAGTATTGCAAGTTCCGTTTGTACTAAAAAAAAAAGTGCACTTGTTCACTTTATCAACTTGAACGATAGCAAAACTCCTGTGTTCAATAACTCAAATTTCGAATTACCTAACGACTGATTACTCGTCATGTCTTTGTATTATTACACAGAAAGTTGTTGCCGTCAAAAATTAATAATTACAAAAAGACTAGTTTTGTACATTTTTTCAAAATCTTCTAAAAGCTGCTTAGTGTTCAAAAACTGATTATTTTTTGGCTGCTGTTTGACATTGTAGGAGAACAGAAAATCAGATCATAATGGAGTATGACACTTTTGACGCTCTTTATTTACTTGTTTTTGTAATACAAGTTGCAAATTCTTAAACTTTGATTAAAAATGCTGATTGTTTTCTTTCAGTTTAATTCTATATGCTATTCTTGGGACCACGTTTCTAATTGTTATCATTGGAGGGGTCACACTGGCCTGCTGTCTACTAAAGCCCACATGCTGGCTACACAAATACTGGAAATATAGACAGATCCATGGACCAGTTATTTTAGTACAAACAAACAAATTTAAAAATTTATCACTGCACCACTGCTTGCTGCTTGTTTTTAAAAAAACTTAATTTTTTAATAAACTTTTCAGTCCACACGTGATTCCTACACCCGCTCAAATGGCAGGTCAAGGCTCCCATCCGAATTCTCACAAGAGTCCGAGCTGGATTCCATTCCCGAAGACGTGGATGAGATTAGTGAAGCATTTGTTGAGGAGGCTGAAGCGTCAAGAAGTTTTGAAAGGGCGCCAGTAAGAACCGCGGGCTCGAGAATTAAAATAAGTATGAAAATTAGTACCAGCCAAATGAGTGGGATTAACAGGAAGTTTTTACTAAGGCAGTCAACCAGTAAACTGTCCCAACCGGAATTGGAACCGGAACATGAACCGTTAGAATCTCCAAAAATAAAACCGCCGAGACATAAAAAAAAGAAGTACAAATCAAGATCTCCAAGCAATCGTTCAAAGCAAAGTGGCTTGCACTCAGGTAGTCCAAGTCCCCACGGTCCATCCAAAGTTTCCAGAGTTAATATTATGTGAGGCACACAGTCTGAAGATGAAACGTTTCTTTACCATAAAATTATTAAAAAAGTTTTTGAGTTTGATTTTTAGAATCTCACATTTTTTTATTATTAGCAATTAACTTGTTTTTGTTTGTGTGGACACATTGTCCTGCATTTGCCTTTGTAATATTGGACACCCTAAGTTTGGCAATAAATTGCTTGAAATGATTTGTATACGTAATTGCAACGTTTATAAATAGCAAACTACATGACAGTAGCTTTCTCACAGCACAGTTGACTTATTTATTTGACGTCAACACCTATGACTTAAATATTTTAACTATCTGGCGAAAAATATAGCATCACGTTTACTTGTTTCGAACTTTGTCGATTTCAGCTTAGAATGGTTTTCAAGTATAATTTCTGCTCGCAATTTTTACAGGATGCCTTCTAAGCATTTTATTTTACAATGCATACACAAGTGTATGCCTGGCATGACTGAAAAAAGATAAAGACTCTTACTCGCCAAATAGAAAACAATGTAAATTCGGACTAAATGTTAAATGTTATCTTTGAAATCAAGCGATTACCACTTAAGAAAGATATTTTTAATTCTTTTATACTCACTTGTCAACCCAATCACCATGCTTTGGCAAAATTGTAAATAACACTCAATAGGCTAATTTGGTGTAAAAACGCTTCGCCCAATGTTATTTTGAACTGTGCTTTTGAGCACTACAGGACTTGTATCGTAACATTCATCCTAGTCTGTTCCAACCATTTATTCAACCTTTATTTTCCTATTTCTACCCATGGAGTACAAAACTCGAGCTAATTATTTATTACTAGGTGTTTTCGAAACTGAGCTGGTGTGTTACCTTACGTTTAAGATTTACATTGTTGCCTACCTTCATTTGTGTTTCCTAGAATGCACTTGTTCAACTGTAGACTTGGCCTCACCAAGACTACAACGGGGTTTACAAACAAATAAATGTGCGGTAAATTCTGTGCAGGAATCGTCAATGCTTATCATACGAGAAACACTTCAAATCAGTCTGTTTAATCAATGCAGCTCCACAGCCATTTTTTTCTTTTAAAATGATGAATCTCTCATTTTACATTTGCGGATGGTTTATTGCTATCCAATTTGTTGACCAAGAACCACTTACAGTCCTTTTCAATGGATTTGCTGGATTAAGTAATCCTCTGTTTTACTGTGTTTGCTTTAAGAAAGCCTTCAGGATTCCCTCCGAAGCAAATTAGCCACCTAATATTACTGATTTCCACTTCCATCAAGTCTAGAGATCAGGCAGAAACTTCAAGCACGCAATCAAGAATACCGGTCTTTTGTGAAGCCAGTAAAATACTCGGCGTTTCACCGAGTCCATTTCAATACATACTGGGTCCAAAGCTAGAACATGTGAACAGCATTCGTTGGGAAAGGAAAGCGCTCTTCAAACGCGCCCTGGAATCTAATCATCTGGAAATTTAATCATTACACAACAACCAAAAAGCACATTCCGTATATGCTCGAGTAGAACCCCTGGGGCTATATTTACAATTTTGTGTCGTAGATTGGGGCTGTATTCGAGACTGGGGCCCTAATCGAGACTGGGGCTCTAATCGAGACTGGGACTCTATTCAAAACTTGCCGTACTGCTCAATAATTGAGACTGGGGCTTTATTTCAATTTTTCATTCGTAGCATGGGGCTGTATTCGAGACTGGGGCTCTATTCGAGACTGGGGCTCTACTCGAGCATATACGGTATTTACATGATCTCCGTCAGTTTATTTTCACTTTATTTATTACCATTAGGATACATTACAAAAGTTTGAAACAACAAAGTTGAAAACGTCTATTACAATTTTACAACGAAATTAATTTTATAAAATTGCTCTGAAAATGTTTGCATCTTTTTTTTCGAATTTGTTGTACGTTTTATTATTACATTATTGTATTTATTCATTTTTTACACACATTTAATTAATTATAACCACGGTTGTTATTAGAGTACCTATTGAACTACAATATTAAAGCCACCACAGTAAAACATGGTTATTTTTTTACATTTTCTGGGTCACTGCACAAGTACAGCATGAGCTGCCAATTGGTTGGATGGCAGCATAAGATATTCAATACGGAACTGTTCTTCCCAAATATTTTCGAGAATGATTTCTGGGAGTTCGGGGTGGTCAGTTGTTGTTGTTGTCACTCGTTTAATGCGCGGATCGTTGGCAATGTCTTTTAGAAGGATTCCCTTGGAAGGTGCCTCTGAATTGTCGTGCAAAATTGGTTTCCAGCAGTCGAATGTGACAAATCCCGATGATTCAGAATTAGACGATTGGGTTTCCAAAGCTCCGAGAACAATCCATCCCACAGGACCCGTTGCTATGCAACCACTGATTACTGCAGGAGTCCCAGCGGCTCCCACCCCTGCTGTGGCTGCAGTCCCCACCACTGCAGGTACTGCCACCGCCGAGCCGCCAGTCGTGGCTGCTCCAGCCGCTGTCGCCAGGACCGGTGCCACCGCCCCACCCGTTGCCACCGTTGCCACTGCAGCCCCAGCCAAAATAGTCATTTTCAAAAAGCACTGCAATCAATTAGAATTTTATTTTATTTATTTTCAAAAAGAATTTTATTTAGTACAAATAAATCGGAGTTTTCAGGGATTTAGTTGGGTCAACTTACGTTTGGTTTCAAAAAAATGTGTTGGATTTTACTACAAGCAGCTGCTTCTGTGAGAGATTGAAAATTTTCGGGAAGCCGCTTTCGTATAAAAAAATATAGCGAAAAGATGAAGAAAAGCTGATGATCTTGTTACTGGTCCTAGTGCTCAATTTGCTGTGAAGTGTGTCCAGTACTTTTCGCTTTATATATGCTAGGCTTTTGTTACTACAGCTTTCTGGATATAGCCGTGAAAAAACGTTATATTTTATGGAACCAACGATTCACTTCTCCTTCTTAATGTATTAGTCACGGAAGCTATGAGTAATCGTACTCGATCGAAACGTAAAAAAGACGTTGTATTGAAGAGGCTGCTTTTGCAGCTATATGAGCAATACCAAGGCAGAGATGCAGACTGTTTCATTTTAATCCCGGACGAGCCCAGATGTGTGATGTACACCCTACAAAATTCCAATAAAATGAGTCCCTTTTTCTATTTGGACCGCATCATAACCGCATCATGCCGATATGATGGGGTTATTAAGATGGAAGTAAGACGGTAGTAGGATGAGTTCCAGATGTTTTTAGTAAGAGGTACCTCATCATAATCGCATCATCTCGGTATTTTGCTTGAATCTCATCTTACACGCATCTAACACCCATATTAGGATGGGTTTTAAAAATAGGGGGCCTATTAAAATCGCATAATATTCTGCAAAAAAACACATCATTATTGTTCGATTTTAACTATTAAAAATGAACTTCCTTTGCTTTGCGGTACTTTTGATGCAGTTATGATGAGATCCAAGTGTGGTCATTTGGTGCAGTGTACTAATGCTTTTTTGAAACGTTCGGAAAACGATTTTTTTCCAGTGATTCCAATGCTACGGGGTTTGGTTTGAAATCACTTAATTAATTCTTCTGTACAGTTCACATTGACTTAATTTGTGTAAACGTATATTAATCGTACACAAATGTGCCACAAACTTGTAAGTTAGCAATCGTACTGGTATCAGCGTTTTTTTTCTTTTGATGGAAATAGCTAGAAAGCTTAACGCATATAACACGTGTATTTATGTCCCTATTTATATTTAGAGAAAGGAAGCTACATAGTTCAAGTGGTTATCTTCCTTTACAGCTGATGCAATGCTATGGGCCTAACTCGAACTCAGGTAGCTTGCTGTAGCAAAATTGATAATGAGTGAAAACAAATCACAGATCCACATTCAAAAAATACATATATGATCTCAGCCCTTTTAATTTCAATTCATTTATAGACAGTAGGCATTACAGAAAATGTGGAACAACAGTATTTGAAAAAATTGGTTAGAAATTCTTTTAACTAGTTTTATAAAATTATTTGTAGCATGAATTTGTATTAGCAGCATTAAGCCATCAGCATGCCAATATAAAAACATTCAACATAATTTTTATGTTAAATTGTATGCCCATTTCCATGGTTGCGATTTAGTAGCACAATATAAAATTCGTACAAGTTTTGTCCGCTCCTTCGCTGATCGTATTGTACGACCTAAGTATGTACTCACAATAAGTATAGTTACTTATGTTGCACTATTTTGTGGTGTTGCGGGTTCACAACACTGTTGATAGTAAATAAAAATAAATCATACAACTTACATTATATTAAAATGACGGAGAGGAAATAAAAGAACCAGGCTTAAAAAACCATTTTGGGTAACTATTGCCCTATACATTCACTAAAAAAATATGCCATCAGTAATAACAAAGCAAAGTGACCCTTCAAAACGTACAAAAATCGTTGTAGATGACGAGGCTGCTGCTGCAGGTAATGAACTATATTGGATACCAAACTGTGCCATTTTAAAACCGAAAGAGTCTACATGTGTATATTATGTAAGTATACCTATACTTATACTTCTTACAAACGTTCGGAAAACGATTTTTTCCAGTGACTTTAATACAACAAGGTCTGGTTGGAAATCACTTAATTACTTATTGTTTACAATTAATATTTATTTTCGTTCTGTAAACGCATTCTAATCGTATATGCATGAAATAAATATTTTTTTAGTTAGCTTCTGTTGATATGAATGCATTATCATCTTTTAGATGCTACTCAAACTACAAAATAATTTGATGTGCCATATACTATGTAATTAAATTGATCTGTGAGTTCACGCTGTACTTTGTAGCAGACTACTTGATATACAATTTAAAAAACGTTTTTTTTATTTAAAATCATGCATAAAACAGTTCGACCATAAATCACATGAGTTGTAATGACTAAGATACATTATTGAGAAAGTATACGAGTACTTAGGTTGTATGTACGGTAAAATAAAAAATCGTTCACCGTTTTATAAAACGTGTATAATTTTGACAATATTCAAACTAGAAATTACACAAACATTCTAATCTACCGTAAACGCTCTAATAGAGCCCCATTCTGTAATACAGCCCCATGCTACGATTGAAAAACTATAATAGAGCCCCTATCTCCAATAGAGCAATCCTTTCTAATACAGCCCCATGGGGCTGCATAACACAGCACCATGTTATGCAGCAATGCAATGCGGGAATTTTGAATAGAGCCCCACTCTCTAACAGAACCCTAATCTATAACATACAATTTTACATAGAGCCCCTGGGGCTCTATTGGAGCGTTTACGGTATGGGAACTGCATGAGCTGCAACTCTATTACTATTTTCGCACCGCAGGGCGACGTACTCTATGCGAAAGCTTTCGCCCCAAATATTCTGTAAAATTATTTTCGGAAATTCGTATTTTTTTCCTTCCCGCTTTTTCTTCCTCCTTTTCTCTTCTAAAGCACTTTCAGAAATTTCAATGTTTTTGATCCGAAAATCCATTACAATATCTTTAAGGAGCACTCCGTTGGACGGCTCAGGGGAATTGTCGTGTAAAATGGGTTTCCAGCAGTCGAAGGTGTACTGAAATGTAGGTGAAGGGGAGCTTGGTGGACTAGCACCTAAGGCTATCCAGCCAACAGGCCCTGAGAGAATGCCACCAGCAATGGCTGCGCCACCTGCGCCTGCGCCCGCCCCCGCCGCCGCCGTCCCGCCCACCGCAGCCGCAGTGCCAGCCGCTGCTGCCGTGCCTGCTGCAGCACCCGTCGTTGCTGCACCAGCAACTGACGCGCCTGCCGCCGCTATCGCCGGCGCAACCGCGCCCGCTGTCACCACCGTCGCAACAGCCGCTCCGGTCAAAACCACCATAGCAATCTCCTACGGAATCACATTAAAATACAAATTAGTCCAGTAATTGACCCAAAACGTTTGATTAATAAAAGTAAAACTTACTATTCTGTGTTTAATTACAGTTTCCGTCTTTTCAGTTGCAACAACTAACTGGCGTATAGAATGAAATTAGATTAATAGTAAGCGTAGGGCCACTGACACCCAACGATAGTTCAAAAAATCTTAGTTAAAGTTTATGATGCATTTATGTACAGTAAATCTTGCTTCCCTATTACAAATATGTCAAATATTAACGGATGACTAGCTTAACATAACTCTTGCTGCCATGTAATTGGTGCAGAGTTGTTTACATGTAGCATGATAAGCAATGAGATTATGTGTCACTTCAGATGAATGGTTTTTCAGTGTATTCATAGATGAATAACATCTGTATGATTCATAGTTAGAAAACGTATCAAATTGTATGCCTATACGTTTTCTATGCTTGCTCGCACAGTATCAACTTAAAGTGGCATTTTGCAGAGCTCAAGTGCCTAAAACCACTACAAATCTGTATACATATTACAAAGTCCGTTAAAGCTGATAACGTAATTGAACCCGGAATACATACAGTGTATAAGTGTACAGTCATTAAACTGATAATTCAATTTAACTAATTTGGTAGCTTGAAACTGACAAGCAAAGTATGTTTGGTGACGCCTCCCGATTTTCATGAAATTTTGTGTGCAAGTAGTCATTGACCTTAGTAACTTACCTGACCTTAAACTTGCGGCAACCTTTTTGTTATTGCTGAGAAAAAAAATAATTTTGAAAACATGTTTTAACACGCGACAATTCAAATGCAAATTAACATGCAATTTTAAAAGGTACCAAAGGGGGCTGACATTACCAAAATGTCAGAAAGTGGCAAAAATATCAGTTTTCAGAAACAACAACATTTTTGCACAATAATTGAATATTTTACATTTACTAGTTGTTATTCTTCATAAAACTCACTTGGGACCGTTTTCAAGTGTAACTCTGGGATTTCAACAAGCGTTGCCACAGGGTCTTATACCTACCCCAGGTACCTCAACTAGAATAAATGTTGCTGGCACACTGAAATATGGCTATTACTATAGAACTATTAAAAACTCAATAAAAACCTATATTATAAACCCAATACATATAAACCAACTAAAAACTTATTATAAACCCATTACAAACAATATAAAACTATTAAATTTTTTATTTAATCCTATTAGAAACCCGTTAAAAACGAAGTAAAAACTCATTTATCTATTTATTTTTAACTTTGGATACCAAAGTCTATATAGCGCATGGCAGTTTTCCAAAACGGATACCCTGTATCCGAAATCAAGTCGGTAACGAAGCACTGGAACAGCGACCAAATCTCATTACAAAACTTATTTAATTAAAAATTAATATAAACATATTAGAAACCCATTAGAAACCAATTTAAATATCATTAAAAATCTACTAAAAGCCCACTCCCTACTAAAAGCCCTTACAAAAACCTATTAAAAACCCATTATAAACCGATTGAGTACGCATTATAAATCTATTAGAAATCCATTATCGGCCTTTTAAAAACTCATCTTTTTTATAACTATCATAATGAGTTCCTAATTTGTTTATATTGGGTTTCTAATCAGGTTATATTGAGTTTTTAGCCGGTCTATAATGAGTTTAAAGGTTTCTAACAGGCTTGCAATACGTATCTTAAAAAAATTTAATGAGCATTTAATATGCTAATGAGATTTTATTGTTTATAATAAGTTTGTAATATTTTAACCTTGGGTTTCTACCAGGTTTATAATGCGTTACTAAAAGGTTTTCAAAGCTTCATTATGAGGTTTATAATGCATTATTAGAATGTTTGTGATGAATCTCTAATAGGTTTGTAATTTACCTCTAATAGGTTTGTGATGGTTCTCTATTAGTAGGTATTTGTTTTTTAATGAGATGATGTAATCATTATAAATCATCTTTTAGAAAAGCAAAGTTGGAACGGTACTGTTATACCCTTCCCTCATAATTTTGTTAAAAATTTAAAAACAAAGTTACACAACACATATAATACAACGTTGAAAAACCATTAAAGAGCGTATTCGGAAATCGAAAAGCTAGTCACAAGTATCCAGGCATCATCACGGTCAAAATCCACAATATGTGGTTTTATAGTATGTACACACACGTATTTCTTATTGAATGCCGTCTGCATTACCTGGTACATACATACATATTTGTATTTTAGTTCTAGTAATTATCCCCGAAATTGGGGTGCGCTAGCCCAAATGTTTGACAAAGTTACCCGTAGGCTTAAAGTCTGTAAGAGGCCAGTGCAGCTCCTTATTTTTGCTATAACAATTTGAAATTATTTTAGTTATTGTTGTTACATACTTATTTTACACTAACATTTTCATATTGGGATTGTGAATCTAAAAATTCGCAATAGCAATAATTTACAATGATGAAGCACCATTTATTCTAGTTGAGGTCCCTGGGGTAGGTATAAGACCCTTTGGCAACGCCTGTTGAAATCCCAGAGTTACACCTGAAAACGGTCCCAAATGAGTTTTATGAAGAATAACAACTAGTAAATGTAAAATATTCAATTACTGTGCAAAAATATTGTTTCTGGAAACTGATAATTTTGCCAATATATGCCAGCAAATACATATAAGACTGCCTCCATCAAAATGAATATATAAATGATAATAATAACACGGATAAATAACTCCCTGCCAAAAATAATTTCAATGTTGTGTTGTGACTGTAAAAAAGCCCTGTTTTTGTGTTTTTTGTACAATATAGCTATGTAATTAGTTTATTAATCAAAAACTGGATTACGCCAATAAGTGCAACCATCTTTGGTCTACAAGTAAGTGTGCCGTACAGCATCATATGTTCACGTTAGTCGCTTTTTTTAACAGTTGTTTGTTAATAATAATAAATTGCATTAATTTAATGTTATTTTTACTATTATTTTCAGTATTATGTATTATGAACGAAATTTTTTATAGTATTCAATTTTTTACTTGCACAGTTATGTGAATAACACATTTCGGTTTACCTTATGTAGACATCACAACTTGTGCATAATTTAGTTTTTAATTAAAAAACCGTAAGATTGCTTTAGTAAGGAAATTGGACTTCAAATTGGTTCTTCACCAACCGCACAACCAATTGCAGTTTTTGTGTATATCCACGTCGTAATATGTGGATTCCAGATAACTTTTGAAATGACTCATTAAATGTCGTGTCCATTGTAATGTAAATACCAACTACTAACAAACGTTTTTATCTCGAACATAATAGAGCCAGTTGTTGACTTTTTTTGCAAACTATTCTACATACTGCAGTTGCGATTATTATTAGATTACGTAATGCATGTTGAACTACTACACAATTCTGATTATGTACTTTAAAAATATTATAATAGGGATTCTGGCAGCATGAAACAAAATCTTCGTATGAGATTAGAATACATATTGTAACTGGCAAACTGATGCTATAATTTATTTGCAGCAAATGTAGTTTTAATGTAGTTAGATGTTTTATTTATACTAATTTTAAAACTTTTTAAAATTCATTTAGATGTTGAATATTGAAGAAATGTGGTTTGCATTGACGTCCTTGGTCCTAAACAGTTATAGTGCCCACAGATGCATTTTAAATGTAAAATAAATTGAAAAATTTTTTGTTCAAATAATTACTATGATTTATTAGCAGAATGGTTAGCAGTAGTAACAAAGCTATTTAGTAACAACAGACACTGCTAATACACCAAACAATATCATCTCCATTCCGCTGCCGAGACCAACCTGGAGTCATCACCATCTCTCATCTGAAATTAAAAATAATTTATTGTACTAAAAATGGCTCCATTGAATTGTGACCCATTAAAATGTAATCACAGATCCACAGACTATATATTATTGTGAGCTATTTGTTTACCTCATTACAGTTAAATTAAGCACCCAGAAACGCCATGAATTCATTGCCTAGCAATCCCGGGCACTGGTAGTTCCCATCAAATGTTTTACATTCTATACACATCTCTATACAAAAAATCCGCCTGAAATTGAATTTTATTTCTGAAGACACGATTTGAGTTATCAAAAATTATTTTAAATACTTACTTGTGTCATAACTTAATTTTTTGGAAGGCTCCGCATATTATAGTTATTATGATGAATGTTTTTGGAATGCAAAAAGGTACATATGTTTTCATGTATTAATATTTCATTTGCAGTGGATATAGACCACTTAAATGGTGTGATTTCATTTATGATGTAATTTATTGTAAAACATGAAAGTTTTGAATGCTGAAGCAATGTGGTTTTACTGTGACGTACTTATTTTTAAGTAATTATAGTTCCTATAGATACATCTTTCATGTGAAACAAAATGACAATTCATTTTTTCAAATAATTACTGATTTATTAGCGGAAAGGTTAGCCGTATTAACAAAGTAATGTAGTAACAACACACAATCTTAATACTGCAATCAAGGTCATCCCTGCCCGCTACAAATACTAACTCTGGGTCATCATCTCCTCTCATCTGAAAGAGAAAAAAATTGTTACTAAAAATGACTCAATCGAATTGTTGTGGGTAAAAATGTGA
Organism: Dicyrtoma fusca; assembly: GCA_034695205.1. NCBI lineage: Eukaryota > Metazoa > Arthropoda > Collembola > Symphypleona > Dicyrtomidae > Dicyrtoma > Dicyrtoma fusca. The sequence continues at coordinate 14,317 of JAQFZC010003026.1, forward strand.
TCATGGGCGCATATAGGCCTAATAAATTATTTTATGCTATTTTTTTTACCTCATTATTACTGTTAAACTAAGCAATTAAATCTAAATCCCCCAACAATCCATTCCCTGACACAGCTGGACACTGGTAATTCCCATCAAGTGGATGAGGGTTCTCATAGTACCCACTCTGAATGTTAAATTCGGGATCTGGGTTTTTTAATCTTGTTCTTACATGGAACCCAATGGATGCATATCTGTGGTCGACATACTCAAAGTCAATACGTTGGTAGACTATGGCATCCGGGTGTTCTTTTAAGTACTTGTTGATGTAAGCTTCCCGCTTTTTCCATTCCCCTCTGTTGAAACCGGGATGCTGAGGAAAGAAGTTAGACGAATCTTGATTTGATCCACCTAGCTGGGCCGGGATGATATGGCCAGCATCGAACCCGTAATTGGGATAATCTTTAGCCGTCCCAATCGCTTTCCTAACCTTCTGACTTGGATCGGTCTTGTGACCCTTCACATATTTTAATGTTGAAATAAATTTCAGGGGTCGTTTTATATTTTTGCCTTCTATATTCACAGTTTCTTCCACATGTTTTACGTCATGGTATGCTGGTACTGCGAGTCCTGATTTTGATCTTTGGATGGTAGGCTCGTATGTTTGGAGCCCTGTTAAAATTTTCTCAGAGTGTTTCGAAGATAGCAGATAGCCCACATTGGGATAAAAAGGGTTTAAATAGGTATTACAGTTGGTATTGGACAACCTTTTACTTTGTAATGTGAATGTGAGAGAGGATTGGGGGGACTGGTGTCTAGTTAAGTTGTATGCATCTCTAGTGGCAAATAAATCCTCGTCAGTGTTAAAATAAACCTGTGTGCGGAGATACACTAACACCAACAATATAGGTACCACGAAGTAAATTATTTGACTTTTGTCTGACATGTTTGGTTACAGAGACCGAATGATGCCAAAGCTGCAGCTTATATAGCTGCTGGGTGACACATTGTCTGATAACAGCCTGATAAGGGGCGAATGACGCAAGTTTTCTCAATTAGTCATTCCTTTTATAGCTATGAATTAGTAGCTTACGATCACCAGCTATGACTAAATCTGGAAAAATATTTCATTTTATCTTTGTAGGAAATCCTGCCTGGCATGGCCAGACAAAATATTTATTGCATCTGTTGAGTTGAAGTGTCAGCATACTACTGTAGAGTTCTTGCCACATGCATATGGCAACAAATATTTACATTTTGCAACACTTATCAATAATATTAAAAACTTCCCGTACACCACGATAAAAATGCATAGCATTACAAGTTTATTAAATCAGGGCATTTTGTCAGACAAGAAACATATATAATGTGTTCTACATCCCAGTGTTCATGCTAAAATAACTGTCTCTTCCATGCGTATAATTACATTTCAGCTGTAAGGGACAGTAAGGAGAAGTAAGGTTTATCTCTATAACAATAAATAAATAGTATACTTATAAATTTAATGCATAAATGGGTAGTCTAAGCTTACATTGATGTACCCACTTCTTTAAATAATCAATAGCTCCAGGAAATTAGTATACAATTAACTGGACGTAGCATTATTTAATTCTAAATGTGTTTAAAGCTATATAGATGAAGGCAGGACTGAAATCTCAAAAATTGTATATTTTACTACCATTTTGATCAAATCACTCGACCTCCACTACTGTACTGATCAAATCACTCGACCTCCACTACTGTACAGTACTACTAACTACACACATGTAATGCCTTTCTAATAAAATGATTACAGACTATTTAAAAATCAATTAATAACTACAGCATGAGCGGCGATTTCATTAGATGGTAACGTAAAGAAGTCAACATAAAATCGTTCTTCCCAGATATTTTCCAGAATAATTTTGCGTAGAAAGCTGCTGCTGCGGCTGCTATGCCCTGTGGTAGTAACTTGCTTAATACGTGGATCTTGAATAATTTCTCGCATCAGCATGCCCTTTGAAGGCTCCAGGGAAGTATCATGAAGGACCCGTTTCCAGCAGTCATAAGAAACGGTCGCAGTTTCTGAGGAAGTGAAAGACGTCCCCAAGACGATCCACCCAACAGGACCGGTCGCTAAGCCGCCAACTATGCCACAGGCTCCAGCACTTGAAGACGTTACTGCGGCAGCAGCTGCACTTCCAACTGTGGCACCAGTCGATGCGGCGCCTGCAACAGCAGCGCCAGATGCGCCAACGGCACTGTCGACGCTAGCCCCTGTAATGGCTCCTGCGGCCGCCCCAGCGCCCGCTGAACCTGCGACTGTTGCTGCTGTGGCCATCGTCCCCGCAGCCGCAGTAGCGCCCACCCCTGTTGTAACGCCGGCACCAGCAGCTGCGGCAACCGCGAACGCGGCTGCACCAGCTGTAGCAATCGTCGCCACAACTCCTACTGTTAATACAGTCATTTTTGAGTAGCTATTTCAACTGCAAAGTAGAGAAACACAAAAATGAGATCCAATTTTTTGACAAATAATTTTCGAGAATAAATATTGTCAATATAATTCGCCTTTTAGTGTGCCGTGTAGTGCGTATGCTATAAATAAATTCATTATAAATGTATTTATTAAAACTAAATATTTATTTTGCTAGCTATTAATAATAACATATTGATTATTCAAGCAAGGTTAAATTCAGTAACAGAACACAGCATGTGCCGTCATTTCGCAAATGGGCAGCATAACGTATTCTATGCCAAATTGCTAGTTCCAGACGTTTTCCAGTACTAGTTCGGAAAAGCCGTCTGTGGCTGCTGCGGTAACGTTTTTAATTCGGGGGTCCCGGATAATATTTTTGAGCAGCATTCCCTTGGGGGGTTCTTCTGAGCTATCATGTACAATGGGTTTCCAGCAGTCGAAAGTACAAGTTTGAGTCACTTGGCTAAGGTCAGGGGTCACTCCAAGAACGAGGCATCCTATTGGCCTCGTTAGAAGGGACGCAGTCATTGTACTTGCAATTGAACTTGTGACCACACCGGCGGCGCTCCCTATAACTGCAATTCCAACACTCCCGCCAACAACTAAGCCAAGGTTTGCACCTGGAGGCGCGCTTGCCCCCATCGCCCCGGCAACTAAATTTAAGCTGTTTTTGAAAAAGTGTTTATAACTTGTCAAAAATGAACAAAATTGAGAATCAATATTTTAAAAAAGTGTGGAAGCTTGTAATTATTGACGTTTTGAAAAAGTGTCAAAATAAGTAACTAACATTTTCCAAAAGTGTCAAAACGAGTAATGAACTTTTTCAAAAGTTACAAATCAAACTAGATAATTATTTCCGTTTTGAAAAGGTTAAAAATTGAAACAAATGCAATAACTATATACATAATTATATTTTGCAATTAGTAAAAGCAAAGTGAGCAAATAGTCAAGCATTTAAATATGATTTATTTCCATTCAAAAAGTTAAAATAACAGATTAGAGTTACAAATGAAAGCAGCTAAGAAAACGATGTTCACAAAACTTGAAGAGCATTGTAATCATCGTGGTTATCTTTACTGCACTAGCCGAAGTAAATTCTTGAATTTGCTATACCAAATCAGTAAACGCAGGGAGATGGCCATATTTGTACGACTTAAATGGCTGGAATATGAATTGTAAGTTTAGTTGCAAAAGTAGGTACATAATATTTTTACAACATTGGTCCGGTTTTGAATTTCAAACAATATAGTGCTGAAGTAGTGCTGTACTTTTTCTAACGCTTAAGTATATGTAGATGTGAAAACATTATTTATGTTTGCCTTATTTGTCTACTACAAACTTCATTCAATTCAGAGATTATGTTCCATACTAAAACAGTATTGATCTATAACAAAGTAGTGGATCATTAAGGATAAGGGCCTGCACATCGAGCAGATAAACATAAATTAATAATCGTAAAAGCTTTATCAGCCTGTCAATCATGCACAATACAATCGCTCACGATATTTCTAAATCATCCAGTGCTAAATGTATGAAAAATCAATATGAGTGAAAATCGTACTAAAGATACGATTAAAAATGTTACGAATCTCCACCACGATATTCTCTCAAACCTTTTCAGGGGAAGTCCACTAATTACGTTTTAGGGAAGCAGGGGGCCACTACTTATGCGTTAAAGTAAAAAATTACAAACTTATAATTACAGTGATGGAGTCTACAAATTTAAAAAAAAATTTAAACGGAATTGCTGGATAGAATGCCGCCTCTAACCTCCTTCAAAAGTTTGATTTGGCAAAGAAAAATTTTGGACTTTAGTATACGTCCCCTGCGACTTAACTGTAATGATATTTTATTACCGTGCCTAATAATAGTTAGTATAACTAATTTTAATTTTTTTATTTTAAAATATGTATTTTGCAAATATTGGCGAAGCACCAACTTATTTTTACCGTTGCACTTGCTCGCGTGCCAGCCACTATAGATAGATATGTAATGTGTACAATCAAAAGCAAACAAAGTCTGATTAGGGCGAGCGTTCAACTATCGGGCCAGTAACTATTACGTTTACGAGCTTCAAACCGTACGCAATTATTTGTAGTCTCTAATCCGTCTCATGTATGTTCTAATAAATTGTTTTATGCATGCATTTGAAAAAACGTAGGAAATATATTTAAAACATTGCAAACTGCAGTTTATTTTTCTTGTTTAACTATTGCTCGTACTGAAGTAGGTTGTTTCTGCAAAACTGCGGAAATAGATGTAAATGTAAAACGTTCATTTATTTTTACTGATACGGTGTCCCAGTTAGTGAAATACCTTTAGCTTCCAAGAATTTCAGACTTTTTTCGTCTTAGCTTGGGTACGAATGTGCCCCAAATTATTTTGCAAATATTGGCCTAGCGCCAACTTACTGTAATCGTGGCCCTTTCTTGCGTATACATGGTACAGTAGCGTCAAAATGTACATATATTTTAGATAAGTGGAGAAGGTAATAAAATGGACGCACACATGCCTTTTGAGGTTTACATAAAATAAAGTAGTTCAAGTTTCGTGTTTAACTATTGCGGGTTCTAAAGTTGGACGCTCGTTTTTGCAAACACCCTTTATGTAAACGTTAAAACTTTGTTTATTTGTGCTATATTTTTCTTACAACAACTTAAATCAGTCATAACAATCTAGACTTCAAAAATATTATGATATAAAATAATTGGTAACGAAGTTGAATTTCCTGTACAATAAGTCAACACATGCAAGTCTACAACTAGAGCAGCTTTTTCTGTTTGTCAACACTCTCACTGCATGTAATATGCTATCAGCTGTCCTCATTAAATGCAATGAAAAATTGGCATAAATTAAAATCGTTCGTAGTCAGCAGTAGCTAGTTTTAGTTAGTCCGATCGAGCTGCTTGTTGTCTGTAATGGCTTTGGTCCTTTTATAATTTAGTTTGTTCTACTTTCCACCTCCCTGCTCAAAATGAACACCGCTGCCCCAAAGAAATACCGTTATTTTCGCTCAAAACTCTACCCAAAAGCTGTCTGGGATCCGCCCCGTGAATTAAACTGCAGGGTTTTCAACGTCGTTTTAGCTTATGACAAAATTAAAGCTATCGAGTCCTGCTCAGTAAGCCAGGATAAAGCTGTACTCTTCTACAGGTCGGTAGAAAAAAATCCGGAGAACGTGGCTCAAGTCGACGGTTTAGTGGGGCCCGAAGTTCTACTCAATGAAGCAGGAAGGATGTTGCAAACACTTTGGGATGCTGTACAAAAAGATTTTGACAATAATCTTAATTTAATTGAGGAAGAGATCCCTAAGGGTGAAGAGCCATCTATCCAAACAATTATTGACACAGTAATTGCAGACAGGATGTACAATGGAGATGTAAAATCCTATTATAAAATATTATCAATAACATCTAGTCTTTATTGTAATTATTGTGACTCCTGTTGCATTGTAAATTTGGAATAACTCAAAAACTTATTTGAATTTTTACAAAAGTTAATGTTTTTTTTACTTCCAAGAGGGACTAAATTTGATGCAGGACCAAAGATGGCCACCCTACCTACATTGTAGGCCTACAATGTAGGTAGGGACACTTTTTAAGACCAAAATGTAGGTAG
>JAQFZC010003027.1:0-20365 GCA_034695205.1 Dicyrtoma fusca
TAAAATCCTATGGACGGACTGGACGCAACCGGACGCGGGACGTAACCGGACGACAGCTCTTTTAATAGTATTAGATAACCAAGTACATATCAGTTTATTGCCAGTTGTAAAAACATAAATTATTATATAACAACAATAAAATTGTAGTTCCAGCTTGCAATAAAAAATGGCTATACTATCCCGGCAGCACAATAATATTATGCACTTTGTATCTGATAACGTAACCCTATTTAATTGTGTTTTGCAAAAATAAAAAGTGGTAAATACAATAATCTCTATCATTATAACAAAATGCCAATTTATTACTGTAAAGGAGTAAAGTGAAATCCATGTTTTCATATGTTTAGGTCGGCACAAGGTGCGTGTGTAGGTGACTTTATTTGCTGCCCCCAAATGGCTTAATATTATTAGACATTTTCCTGACTGATCAGTTAAACTGCTTATTTATTGTTTAATAAAAATTAAAGATGTTTCAAGTTCTTATGCGACAGACTATACTGACAAACTATAAGTAATTACCTACACCTACTGCAACATTAACTTTGAGAGATTATTACTATACTGTAATTCTGTAATGAAATGAGCCACCTTTCTGTCATCAGCCAATTTGCCATCCACCGTCAGTGTACAAGTATTATAAGTACCTATGTGGCTCTTCTCTTGGTTATGTATTTATTAAGCGCACTAGAATGTTCATCTCTGCTTTGCCTCTGGCTCCTGACTCCTGATTCCCCTTTCTCTGAAAGTGAATGGAATCAAGATTACGATATTACGAATACCTAATATTATGTACATAATTAGAAGCGCGTGCGGCATCTGTAACGTGTTTTGCATAAATATGCCCCCAAAATAATTAGGGGTGCACATATATGAAGGTAACTGTACTATAGCCGCATTGTTAATGTACAGTTTAAACTATATACAAAACTTATTGGTTTTTTATTATCCATCAAATCATATTTTATGTCAAGGACAAGGAAGAGTAAACAATTGAATTCCTGATATTTGAGTGATATTAAATTTGGGCCAGAATTTTTGATAACTTTGGGAACTCTCCCAAGCCGTTTGTGTTTGTGTACTAATTCGTGTAGCATGCGTAGCAGACCACCACTATATACGACGACCCACAACCGCGACACCAAAAGAATCAATCGACAGAATTTATTGGATGTGTATTGTGTATACACGTACACCTTTTCAAGAGACATAATAAGTAGAGTGAAATAATCGGGACCTAGGGACCTTCCAAATATGATTTCATAGGCACTATTTGGTTGAGAAAAGAGAAACTTTCAAAAAAGTCAACTACCATGCATGTAGGATAATAAAATAACGTATCACAAAGTGCAAAATAACATTGCATTACGGTATTATTATGTAATTACCAAAATATACAAAATCTGAAATTTTATATTTCAGAAGTTTCAAAACTCCATTTTTAATCTTATCAAAAATTGTACAATCTGATATTTCCTCTCTTCTCGTAAACTGCAAACACAGAAATGCACAATGAGCCTCTTTTCAAAAAAACAGATCCTATTTTAGATTTCAAAAAGTGCAAAAGCAGTATCTAAAGCACCTTTTCAAAAAAGAAACAATGTGAAAGGAAAATGTGATCAAAACCTATTTACATTACGTTTCAAATAGTGCAAAACGTATTACTATTTTAGAATTTAGAAATATTTCCATGGCGTCATTTTTGCCAGGCCCCTTTGCAAGGTAAGCTTGCTCCATTATCTACATACCTGCATAATTAATGAATTATTGCCTGCAGGTATAGGCCATGTTTATCATCATCAATTAAAGGAGCATATAGCAATTATTATGATAGCATCATCCATCGTGAGTTCTAGAATTCTAGATTCTAGAATTCTTGCTGATGGCGGTCTAGATTCTAGAAGATACAAATCTAAACCCAGCACCGTGCAATCTACAAATGCGTGCCGCGGGACGAATTTAAAAATGAGAAGAAACTGGAATTGAAAGGAAAACTGCTTGAGCTGAGCTTCAGCTAATTCAATAGTGTTTTAGATTGATTGAATTGCTTCTTGCTTCTGCTCTGCTTCTGCTACTGTTGACTGTCGGTGGACGGTGTGTTTAGGTGAGCGCGGTGCATTCATTGATCAGTGTTTGTCTCCAACTTTTATCGTGTCTCTGCAATTCATCAATTTGAGGCGTAAAATTTATATAATTCTTTCATCTTTCATCTGTGAATCACGACGGATCTCCAGGAGTAATTTAATGCTTGGAAAATTAGCTATCACCACAAGTTTTATATAGTTTAATCAAATCCAAATCAATCATCAATTATTGTTTTGCACTCAACATTAAATCTTTACCTAAATGTGCTACTACCCGTGACCGTGGCTGTGAGCTGTGACTGTGACCTCAACGTCCGTCATCTGTAACTGCTGCTATCACGGCAAAAGTAACAGAATACAGAATAGTATGATGCTTAATATATAAAAAATTTCTTGAATTTTTCTTGGAGCCAACATTTTCCTAATATTTTTGATTTCAGGTGCCATTTGACCTTTGAACTTGTAAGGCTTTGTGACCTGCCTGGAAGAAGGGGGAAGTGAGTAGCGTGTCGTGTTGAGGACGTTGAAAGTGGATGGAAATTCTCGTCAAGTTGAATGGGAGTGACCGTGTAAAGTTGAAAAGTGCCTGGACACTTTGGATTCCCATAAATTACAGTGTAACTTAGTTGAGCGTAAGGGCAAAGGGATTTTTAAATTTGATTGTATGTTAAGGTATTTATGTATTTTCATTGGAGTTTCTCAGTTGTTAGTTCTTGTCGCGGGTGGTAGAAATGATGCAATTTAGTTTCGTAGAAGATTCGAAATATTCGAATGGCACGTGCAACGTGTAGTAAGGTGTAGTGAAGTCGGCCCTTGTTAGTGTAGGTTTTAATAGATTTGTTTAATCATTTTTACTAATTAGTGTTTTTTAATTTTGCCGGATGGATAGGTATTCAAAGGATGTATAATGGAATGCAAATACTTCATACATTTGATTGGTTTGCTGCTGTTCTGGTTATGATCATTATTACTGCAGTCCGTATTGTTAGTCGAAGCTGTTCGCACTAACCAATAGCTATCGACTACTATAAAGTCTAGTCGCAAGTCAAATGGAACTTTCTCGAAGTTCCATCCTTTATAATTATTACAGTTGCGATACAACTTCAACTATTCCTTGTCTAATTGGCAATTGGCGTATGCTATGAATGTGACAGCAAACAAAAGCAGACTCAATTTCCATAATTGTTATCATTTACCTCGGTTGTAGATTACGTATGTAAAAAGTTGAAAGTCGCATTCCACCGTTGCACAACATTCATTCTGTTAAGAAGCCTGTAGTTCGTCTTCTAAATTAATATGGATTGAAAAGAACGCTTGCTACGTCTCAATCCTAGGATCTGAGTTGTTACGTTATAGGTTTTAAGGAAAGATACAAATTAATTATTTCTTTTATGGATACCAGTACTAAGGAGTTTAATGAGAACCAACATATCGCCGCAATTCAAAGTTTTGTTGCAACTTTAGCAATAAGTAATGTACACGTTCATATACATCAATTCCGTTTGTCTAACGTACTTTTATGTTTGTTCGATTGAAATAGGTCTTGCGACATAACAATGGAGGGTGTCAAGGCAGCGACGGGTCGTACAAGTCGTTCTCGATCAAAATCAGATGATCGCAATGGTGACGGATCACAACTGGGACGAGTGCGGGCAAAGAAAGGCAGTCCAAGCTCGAGTAGCGGGCGGTCCAGTCCTGGTCGTAATTCTAATGAAGGATCGGTAGAGAGACGACGACGACTTCGACGTGAGGGTAGGAAGTCAAGAAGCTCAAGCAGGGAAAGATTCATTAGAAATCGGGAGAAAAGCAAAAGTTGGCTTCAGAATCCAGGAAAACGTCGGCAGTCGTTTGGTCGCCGACGAACAAGTCCTCTTTACTCTCGCTACGGACCCCGCTTCAATTACCTTCGTAATCGGAGCCCCCGTCGACAAGCTGGAAGATTTGGACCAAATAGATGGGGAGATAGAAACAATGACTTTCCCTATCGACGTGATAACAATCGTCGACCTAACAGATACAGCCCTCGAAGTTCTGCAGAGCGAACGCCTGAGCGGGAACGCACGCCTGGGCGGGAACGAACTCCTGAGCGTGAACGAACGCCTGAGAGGAAGCGAAGTGAGGACCGATCTCGGACCGAAATCCAACCTGAAGAAAAATCTGCGGATGTGCGTATAAAACAGGAAGCCATCCAAAGTCCGAAATCGGACTTCGAAGGGAAGAGTGAAAAAGATTCCAAGTCTGGTACTGACATAGAAGACCTTAAGAGAGATGTGCTTAACCTCATTGACTCAACTACTGCAGACTTAAAATTGCTTACTCGAAAACGCAGTCCATCATCAAGTGAGGATTCCTCATCAAGCAGTAGCTCTTCTGGACAAAAGAAACGGAAGCACAAATCTAAATCCCGGAAGAAGCCAAAGAAAGAAAAGAAAAAAAAGCATAAGAAGTCTGAGCGGAGTGAAAGTAGGTCGAAGTCCAAGAAAAAAAGTAGAAGCGATTCAAAAAGTAAAGCTAAATGTACAAGTAGAGAAGCCGAGGTATGAGTTTTTCTTTTTGTTTCATTGTCTTTACACGCAGGCAATAAACAGTCATGAATAAGGACTTAATGAGCTTCAAGCACAATATCGTGCATACATTTCATTTACCAACGTTTAATGTATTAACTTTTCAGGAGCTTCTCAAGTTAATCACAGGTCCAAATGAAATCACAACTCCACAAAGTGTCTCTTCAGCAAAACAAGGGCGCATTGCTAATGATGAACCATCTACAAGTGGGAACTACAAGTACCGCTCTGAAAGCCGTAACACTGAAAGCGAGGAGCGGAGACATTCGAGCGATAATAGGTATAACCGCAGTTACTCGGCGCTGCAAGTCAATAGAGAGAACAATGTTTAATTTTGCTCTATTTTAATATATCTTAGGGTTGAACCAGACTAACCTCTAGCCTTGTCAGTGGGTGTCACTTTGCAACTTCTCAGTAATTCTCAAAATATGCCATAAAGCACTCTTCACTGCTTTTTAATTTTTAAAAATTCAGTTAGAATGTTTTGAGAATTTTTGAGTTGGGAGTTTGGGAGTCATTGAGAGGGCTTTGGCTTGGTCAGATTCAACCATGTTTTAATAGTGTGTGTGATGTTCCTTTTTAAATGATGTGACTAACTATGTGTTCTTACTATTTTACTAATTTAGGAAGCGAGATAGTGGACAACGGAATGAAAGTGATTCTAGGAAAAGGCACCGCCAAAGCTAAGGTCAAAAGTGGTTTTACAACTAGCCATTATTCCCGGCTCCAGCCCATCCTGAGATCAATTTCTGTGCTCGTCATTCTTGGATTGCATTCAGCGTTTCTGTTCTTGAATTTAAATTCGTTTGTGTCCCAATGAGTCCAGGATACATTTATACTGTTTCTGTGTGGCAAACGATGGTTCATGGTATTATAACTATAACTACATATATTTAGTACTTTCCACTCGTTTTAGTTTCATTTATTAATCTTTAGTACAGTTTGTTTATCTTAGTTGCCTTCTTTCTACCTTATTCTTTGGCTTAAGTTAATTAATGCAAGTTTTGCAGTTATGGTGATTAATATGCATTTTATATGGTTAGACTTTATTCACTGAGAGATTTGTGTTATTGTATTTGCCTAGGACATCTGGGTATGAATAAACATTGCAATTTGCTAGACTACTTTATTCCACATTTTTCAAGACTGTGTGATTGCAATGTCAGTCCTTTGTTTACTAGATGGCCAAGTTGCTCATTCGACTCATCGTGGATATTCTAAAACCGTGCTAGTCACTTTGAGAGGCAACGTGTTCTTACGTTCCTTTCAACCTTCTCGTAATATTTGATTTACGCAATGTTGTTTGTCCAGTCCTGAGTGTGTGTTGATCATTTCTCTCGTTTGGAGTACATACTTACTTTGAACTACAATGACCAAAATTTAATGTTGTTTTCTCTTGGCAGATTTTAGAAAGATCCTCAAGTTCCTAATTGTACATTGAGTTGCGTTGTTGAGTCTTTTCTTGTTTCTCTGTGCATGTTTCTGTGTGGAGCACTGAGTTTCCAAGGCCTACCCCCAAAAAGTGAATAAAGTCTTTCGAAAAGAATGAGAGGACATCGTCATCTTTTGTAGGTAGATAAGTATTTAGTATAATTCCGTAACTCTTTTTTTTTACTTTAATCTTTGACCTTTTGACTCCTGCGGAATTAGTGACCATTATGTAATCGTTACTGGTAAAAATTTATGTAGGTGTGTATCGTTGTTGTAGGAGATGCAATACACTATTTCACTGTATTCAATGTTAAACATACATACAATTATATTACAAATTACAAATACTTATTATATACTTACATTTTGTTATGAGTTATACGATAGCTGTTTAAATATATAGTTTAAATAATATATCAAGGCATAGATCACTACACAAAAATTGTTTTTGTTTGTCTTTATTATTGAAATAATAAAAGCGACAGTTTACAGCCAAGGTTTTGCCATGGATTATTCGTAATCGTAAATTAAATTTTGTTTTTTTATGACTGTTTTGCTTACCTAATTACTTGTAGCAAAGCGCGGGTCTTCTTCATTGTTAACCTAGCTGTAATAATTATCTGAAGTGCAACTATTTGTATCTTGACTCGGGAATTCTGGTGCAGCTTGGAACACTACAACGTAAGTTATTTCCTTGATTAGCCATTTTATATGCTCACATGGTATTATTCTGGTTTGCTGGTGAAAGAATGTGTTTATTCTCGTTTTTTTTCTAGTTGACTGAATATTACCATTATCTTTAACCTTTTGTTGACCTCATAGGCAGCGGTCAGTATTTGCGGGTCTACCCCCTATAATAATTTCAAAAATTGCGATGGCGAAGAATACTCTTGTTAAAGCGTTTTGGTATAGCGTTAGGTAGTAATACAAAACTTTCATTTTCATCAGATTTCGTGATTGTACTACTTTTAGCTTCCATGCACGTGCATGATCAATGTGTAAACACGTTTTTTATAATAGCGCTCCAGGCTATTACTATATATTTCGATGTTCTGTCAACGTGTTTTTATTGTTAAGCACACTTACTTCCGCTTTGTGAATAGAGAAAGAAAATTCACAATTTTTAAGTGGAAGTAGATATCTAGTAACATGCTATTAGCTTGTTTATTCAGAATTGAAATAGATTGGCATCATTGCACTAGGTACATACTTACCTACAGTCCTACGTAGTGTGGAATCAGTCAGGAAGTCAATAAACTGCAAAAAGTTTACATTCTTGAATGTTGTACGTAATGCTAGTCAGTATAGATTCAGAGATGCATTGTACAACAGTCCTTTTTGTGCTACTATTTCACACGATCAGTGAGAAGTGAGAACGGAGAACTGAAAGTCATTTGCAAGCATAATGTTAACTTGTACGTATATCTGTTCCACAATCTTGCCTTTTTTTTGGTTCTGTTCTAACTTGAAATAGATGCATTCGCGTGGAAATGGGTAAAAGTCCCATTCATGGCTTGTTTATCTTTGCAAATATTGTGGATGTGCACGAAATCTGAACAAGCAAACTGTAGGTAGCTGCAGGGTAATTATGTATTTCTGTGTAGGTACATGTTCTAATTCTGCAGATTAGAAGAGCACACTATGCTAGATACTGTGCTACAGTCAGCATCCACTTATCTGGGATCTAACAGCCGTAAATATTCGATCCGTAGATACCTGGCGTTCTCATTCTGTTGTTTCATTATGCCGTAGCTACGCGCATCTGCATACCTACCTACTATGTTACTTATTTCTGAAAAGGTAGTGCTCTGTACTCCGTAATTTAATTAGGAATTTCAGTAATGTTTATTCATTGACGGAAGTCAACCGTTTACGGCTTAGCATTATCCAAGCGAGGAAATATTTGTTTAAAGTAGTAAAATGGTCGTAGCCTACGGGCTATTCTTAGGAACATCATTAGGAAATGGCTTTGTATCATTTAGAAAATTGTATTATTTGTTTAATTCTTGTTTTCATTCTTGTGTATGTGTTTTTCAATTGAAGCGAATAAAACCCAGAATAATAATAATAATAATAATTCGTAATTCGTTTGATAAATATAGCTAGTAAGAACATAATGAATATTACAGATATTATACATTGCTAGATGGTCCCATAGGTTAACTTTTGCCACTAAGGTAGGTGTAGTGAGTGCACTGATATTATCATAGACTTTTAAATAAGGAAATTTCTTTTGCAAAATATAACTTGATCGAACTGCAAGGCGACATAAAAGCCATAATGCAGTTAAACTGCTACAGCTATGTACATGCGTAGCTCTATACATACTGCACTGGTTGACTTGATTCTGTTCTGTGGCATTAATGATCTCGTCACTGTGGCTCCAAATTGCAGTTGCCTACATACATTGTTGTTGTGAGTGCACAAAGTTTGTCTCTTGGAAGGCATCCCACTGTGTGTAGGTAAACTAACATTTATAGTTGACCACAAAAAGACCTTGCTGCCACAGTATAGTTAAGAAGGAGCCATATACTAATTTTATACGTGGTTATATCATAGTAATTGGTACTTATAATTATATGTAAACTGTCACTGGTAAATTTCCCACATTTTTGCAGGAAGCTTATCTGGCTTACAAATTACAGGGTTTGGCTGTCGTCTAGTGGGGCATCTACATGTCAAATGTTGGTGTCGTGTGGCGTCTACTAGATTGAATTCCTTCCGGCTCCTGTGTCAGTTTTGTCTGGCTGAAAGGACCATGCGAAGTTGAATAGTAGAATACGCCGTTAGCATTTAATTTGATTTAAAAGTAAAAAAACAAACAAACAAACAAACATTTGCCATTTAAAAAAAAAGTAACGATTTATAAAACTTTATGTTATAAATCGTAGAAAGATCAAAATCTTAAGTGCCACAGAACACGTCTGCCCCAAATATATACCACACTAAGTAAAGAACGTAACCCATTGAGGCTATCTCATCCATATTTCTTAGTCTTATTCTGCATTCATATTAAATTAACATAAATTGACCAGAACAAACTTTCTAGAGTTGTACTAATTATTGTAAGTTATGTAGGTACTCTACTATAGCACTCTACCGCCTCAGTTGAGCTTTGCTTGTAACGGCTGAATTAAGCAAACTATCTGTAACTAAAATTGTTGCATAATATTTTGGAGCTCAGCTGGTAATACTTACAAACAAGTCCTGAATAGTATGTAGACTGTGTATGTAGATTTATTTATTTTCAACTTTCAATGTCACTGCGTTATCAGGCATTCAAGTGCGGGGAATCATTTAAACTCCTTTCGTTGACTAAAAGTGATCGTAAAATAGAACTGGGATCCACTTCTGGGAATTTTGTGAGATACTGATTGCTGCGATGATGCTATGTGCACAGACATCATTGCTCCACACGATAGATAGAAATAATTTCGATAGTAAATATATTTTAAGTTCTTCAAGCATACAGTGATACAGGTGTTTATTATTGTCTGTTGGACTCTGTCATGAAGTTACAAAGGTGGGCTGTCAAGCACGTATGGTGTAATCAGTGTGTGCTGGTAAGAATTCATTAGAGAAATTAATTATGCACCATGTAATTATTCGCTGACGAACTTAGTAAGTGTCAGTGAAAGTAGTACTAGTATTATAGGCTGCATTGTTGAACACAATCTACACGGATACAAAGTACAAACCACGTATGGATTGCATACATTTTTGTTCTGATCCTAAAATAGCACCATAGGGAGTGTATACAGCATATAGAACAAAAGAATAGCGTTCTCTCTATATATACATAGGAGCTGTGATTTTGTGAATATATTTACTTACATTTATACATTATATAAAGTTTCAGTTTTTTTTATACATCGTGTAGTTGCCTAACTACCTAAATTATACAATAATAGTAGTTTTAAAGACCAGCTGAAATTTAAATTGAAACGTGAAGAGAGCGACGAGATGCACTCAAGTTTACTTTTATCCGTCAGGCCTGTCTCCTATCTATACCTATAGCTATGGGCTGTATTGTAAAGTAGGTAGGTACTTTGTCAGTTCGTCAACTTTATCTTTGGACTATCTCTGAACATGTGTTCGTCTAATGGGTTCCCGATATACGTGAGGATGTGAGTTGAGGTGTTTGCGTATGCAGCATACCTAGGCACACTGTCTCATTTCATCCAATTCAATGTTTCCCTGGGGATAACTCAGATTCTATTCCCACAATCAGGAATTCAGGAATCACTGCATTTGGACGTATCTTGAGTACCTATGGATAGAAACCTAACGTTTTCATTCTGAATCCTCTCACTTGTAATAAATCATCAGTTGTGTCGAGAAGGGACTCACACGCTCGACTAGTAATTGGAATCATTCATCAGGCCGGTGGTAGTATTGTGCATTTCTGACTTGCATCGAGTCTGAGGAAGAATTTACAAAATTACGAAAAATAGTTTCCAATAAACATCGAGATTGAGATGGCTAGAACAACAATCTCCGGAGTTGCTTGGTTGCTGTGCCTTTCCCTGTCAGTGGCTGTTGCTCAGCAGGTTTGTACATAAATCAATTCTCATCTTTTTTTTTGTACGTTTGAGCTTACAGCTCCTTGATATACATACATAATTGCTCCTATTGTTGAACCATTTTTTTCTTGAGTCACGGACGTCACGGTGCAGATCATGCTATCAAAGCACGTGTTTTGGAAGCTGCCTGGCTCGATTTAGAATTTTTTTTTCAAAAACATTGATACTACTATTCTTTGAGTAAGAATTCTTGGTTGCAAAAACTGTTTATGATCAAAGTTGATTTAAGCCTCTTGTAAATTGAGTCATCCGCTGTCATTACTGAGTCTTAATAATAAATCAAATAAAATTGGCAAAGGAGGTTCAATAATAAACACAATAGAACAGGAAAGAGCTTATAAAACAGCGTATAAATTACAATTTATACTACCTAGGTGAATAACCATTGTTTGTCTGTAAATAGTACGTCTTTGCAAAAAGAAGCTGTCATGAAAATTCTTGCAAAAATTTTGTGGAGGTATTCACTACTAGTTTGAGCTGGAGCATTTTGAGACTGCCAACTTGCTGAGAAAAAGTTGGTGATTTTACAAATGTGTATCTTTGGTGCAGATAAAACCTTTAAAGACACGCTAGAGAGACTTTTCACGATCTTTGACCTCTGCGTTACATTTGTAATAATTCACTGGACATAATTGACAAGAGTTATTAATAATCTTTGTTGTCATTTACAGGAAAAGCTGACTGTTGGCGTTTTCTACGAAACTCTTTGTCCGGACAGCATTCGGTTTATTACTACACAACTGTATCCGGTTTTCAAGAAGCTGGGAGGAAATGAGAATCAATATTTCAACATCGATTTTGTGCCATACGGCAAAGCAGAAGTTAGTTTTTGACAATTGTCAAATATTTTACTGTTAGTTTTTTCTAAATTCCTTCGCTCGTACCTTTGGATTCATGTTTGCTAGGGACATTTTCAATTACAAAGGAGACTTATTTGAAATCAATAAATTATATGGTATTATAAAGTAGACTCGTGAGAATGTTATGTATATAAATACGTATGTAAGTTATAAACCGACTATATGGTTTACGTACACGAATTTTCGAACTGTTTATTGATTAATGATTTTTGACTACAAAGTCCTTGCCTTTGTCTAACCTAGAAAAGGGAGTCAGAGCCACTTACCAGTCAGACAAGGTTTATTGGTTGGGAGGGGACACTGTTGACACCGTTGAGCGGCTACGGCTACCCATAATTCATAATTTTATAGTTATTAGATTTTTATGGCTAAATGTGTTTGTATATTCGGTTCTTGTTTGTACACTCAATTACAGACTCACGAAGATGGGAATGGCTTCTCATTCACCTGTCAACATGGGAGCCGGGAGTGCGAGGGAAATATAATGCATGCTTGTGCCCTCAGATATTTGCCCGAAGAGTCCCGTGCTGCATTTATAAATTGTAGTATGAGCTCTTCGGATCCTCCGTCAGCGGGACCCAGCTGTGCCAGTGGACTGGGACTCAACTTCACCCGAGTTGAGAAGTGCATTGGGGAAGATGGACCAGCACTTTTGGCTTCCAATGGAAATTGGACTCATAGTCTCAACCCTGCCCTATACTATGTCCCATGGATCCTCTACAATGGTCAATTTAGTGAAAGCGATTTGGCTGCCAGTCAAAAGAATTTCTCAGAGCTTCTCTGTTCTAAACTTGGACAAGATGGACCTAGTAGTTGCGGGGTTTCAAGGGTAGGAGGTTCCGTTCATCTCACGGGTGGTTCTTCTAGACTTAGTGTTTCTAGTTTTTTGAAAATGTTTATTGTCACATCACTATTGGTTTGTTTTGTATCCTTTACGTTCTTTTTATGATCCGCCTTGTTTCCTTTGCTTTGTCTCTTCAATAAGTCTATACAAGTTGGGTGGGTGTAGGTATGTGTTACACGAATAAAAACTTACTACTACCGACAGTTACCGTTTTTGTCTGTACCTCCGTTAATATTTCGTATTTCGAATATATATGCCTATGTATTCATGTTTATGTTTATGATTATTTGAGTATTTGGTACAAACCTATTATGAGATGACGTACTTATATATAATAAAGAGTAAAAACGTAATCCTATTTTTTTCTATTTATCTTTGGTCCGGGTCTTACAACCTTACAGCCGAACTTAACTGTGTCCGTTTTCTACGAGACGCTGTGCCCCGATAGCATTAGATTTATTACGACTCAACTCTTTCCGACGTTCGTGAATTTCGGTGGCTTCGATAATCAGTACTTTGATATCGATTTTGTCCCTTATGGGAAAGCCCAAGTGAGTAACACATTTTTTTACTCAGCTGTTTTGACTTTGATCGTGGTTTGTTTTGTTGTCCATGGGACTAAAATTATACCTTTGTGCTAAAACTAATACTACTACTTTGCAAGCTTAATAACAGCGTCCGTAATTATTGTAGAAGTTAATGCTCTATTAACCTTCCTTGCCACTCTATTTGTATCTGTATTTGTGTTTGAAAGACGACCGTGGGGCCAAATGGAACGTACTCGTTCAAATGTCAACATGGGAACGCAGAGTGTGAGGGAAATAAAATGCATGCTTGTGCATTGAAATACTTGCCTGCAGCCTCCACAGCATCCTTCATCGATTGCAGTATGAGCTCCTCCATCCCACCTGCAGCTGGACCGTATTGTGCCGAGAAATTGGGACTTAATTTCACTTCAGTTGAGGCTTGCATCGAGCAGGATGGCCCTGCATTGCTAGCTGCCAATGGAAATCGCACACACAGTTTAGATCCGGAATTGTACTATGTCCCATGGATCCTTTACAATGGTGTCTTCTCCGAAGCTGATTTGGCTGATAGTCAGAGTAATTTCCCAGCTTTAATCTGTGGCAAATTAGGATCTAATGGTCCAGCTCAATGCAGTGGCAATAGTACTAGGATTAACTAGAGGATTCTACTACAATGACATTATGAGGACTGATAAGCTTTTAATGTAATCGAATTATCGAATAGTATTTGTATCTAAACCTTTTCAACTTGAATTACTTGACTAGTCAATAGCAACAGAATCAGCTTATATGTACCTATGTTCAAAATATTATTTTTTTTTGTTCGCACTCTCATACATACGTGCTTATGTATTAGCTTTGCTGTACTCTACCGGTATGATAATATTATTCTAATCAGACAAACGTTTTATTGTGTAACTCATTTCAAGCTTTGACAAAACCCAAACAAGATTTGCGTTTACTAATACATATGTATGTACGTAGGTACTTGTAACTGCCGTAACCAACAGTCATTTTTGTATGGTTTCAGTAATCACTCAATTTCGACAAAAGTTTGCAAACATTCTTATCTAGGTATATTAATAATGTCACTAGAACTAGTAATTTAATCCCGTTGTACTACATTTAACTAAATCGCTTGTACGATTAAACATTTAAAGCTTAACTGGGCTAGTTAGCATTTTTTTGCAAGTACCTAGTTAATATGGACGCATGCACAAAATTAATAAACTAATCAATCTATTGGATGAACGTGTGTGTGTGTTTGTTCGTGACTGGTCTATCTTTAAACTCAAATGTAAAACTGCTTGCGTGCAGTAGCACTAATCGTTTCCATGCACTTCATTAATTGTAATGATAATTACAGCGTTTGTGCGAAGTGGGAGTTGACTAGTGCTCTAGATTCTCGAGTGCCTCTTATATTATTCATGCGGGGACGGATTTCATGCACTGACGGATATAATCTGCAGAAGGCACGGGTCTCAAGTGTGATGTCGTAGAACTTGGGGAATGAACCACTGAAGTAAAAATAATTTAGACGGCAATCACCAAAGTTTGCATTATTCATTAGTTTTCATACAGATTTTACTGCTTGAAATGGTCTACCGTCACCCCAGTTCCAGCTTGTGCTTAATGGCAATGCATCAGGTCAATTAATTTGTAAGATATACATAAACAGTAAAGGCCTAGTAAGAAGATTTGGAAGTTATACAGCTGTACCTACACATTTCTGTATTTACTAGTCCCTTTATGTACGAGATAATCTTCTTAACGTACGTACATTTCCATGTGAGTTGAGTGAGTTTGTGACATTCAATTGGGTTACAACAAAAGGACGCTTCTCTAGGTCTCTATACTGCTTGTATGTATTTAAGTACTCAAGTGCCTACCTATTAATTATAGCTACCAAACCATACTTTATGCCATTTGCGAAGTGAGGAAGGAACTACTCTATCGACGATTCAAAAAGGAAGCATCAACGTCAGACATTTAGCATCTTTTGTTGTGGAGCCATTTTTATTTTTATTTGAACAAGTCTTCTAACCACCTGCTGTCCTATTTGAACGATGTCGTTAGTAATTTTGTCTTTACGCTATAAATTCCAAAATTATTTGTTTCTTCTTTATAAGAGGGTAGTTTGGTCTGAATAACTATTATTGACTCCACGTGGCAATTTAATAGTAGTTAAAATAATGAAGAGGATTTCTTCTTGAGGGAATCACTGTTGGATTAGGACTTGATTTGACTTGGAATCCTGCTGTGGCTTCCATTCCATGGTAGCAGCCTTTCCATGTTTTTACTGGAAGTTCCTATCATCATTTCATTCGCTATTAGTGAAAGAAATGAGGACAGCGTTTGAATTCATGCTATGCTAATCTCGCTAATCGTGTCTACCGTGTCGTTTACTGTTTTGCTGAAGTGACTTTAATATCCGGCCAATGCCAGTTCTGCTCTTTGCGAGAAACCTCAGTAAAATAGCTCAGTTAACGACAAGAGCAATCAAAGCAACGAAACACTCCGTTTAGCGTACACAAAATTGACAAGATACATGTAAGTTTTAATTGCCAGCCAAGACTGGATTGCCTTAGGAAAACATGATCCAGTATCCAGAATCTCATATTACAAGTAATCATGCCGTCATGCCGTCTAATCTACGTCTACTATCTTGACTTTAGAACTCTTAACGATATTTCCTTGAACTTAACCTTACTACCTACACAGCTAGTTTGTGTTCATGAATGCGTTAATGAAAATAAACTTTTATTGTAACCTGAGTCTCACATTAACTTTATTTGTCTCTCGTTCAACAACCTCAATTAAGTTTGACTATGACCTACGTATGCTATACAAATAGTTAGACACTCCTTATCATTCAGCAGTTAGGTTAGGTTTGTTAGCTATCAAACAAAGTGGGGCATATCTACATATATCTAATACCCATTACACAGTAATTACTACAGTGTGTTTTCGTTTGGAAATAGTATGTTATATAATAATTAGTTCTAAGTATGTACCTAAGTAACCTTGAGTATCTTCAAAGGTCTTTAAGCACAAGTAGAAATAATAAAATTAGAATAATTACATGGTTATCTAGGTATACCTATATAATGTGTTAGGAACCAACAAGGTTGGTAGTGACCTCAAAACATAGATAAGGAAAGGATGAATCCTATTCAGATTTTGTAATTGCTGGATGGACACATCAAAGTCTGTCGGGATAACATTTAACGGAAATTGCGGTTTCTACATGTATGTAAATGAAGCCTACTAATCTGGGATCTATCGAACGACTTTCAACGGGATGTGCCTTCTAGACTTCTAAACTGCAGATGACAGGGCTAGTCAGCGGACTAGGGACAAGATGACTGGACTTTTCCGGTTTTTCGACTGAAACCGGAGGCTGAGAAAAAAATGACTGACCACCGTTTGCTCTATGTTAAGGGATACGTCTATGTATACTACATAGGGTCGTCACTCTGGCCACCCACATTTGTGAACGATCGAATGATACACTTTACACTATGATTAACTGCGGCGTTCTCATCCTTAAAAAATTCGGTTTCAGCCATTATTATTTTTTTTAAGATAATCAGAGATACCTAGTACCTAGTAGGTAAGTACATAACAGTATACAATTTTAAGCATGTAACTTTGTATTTCCTTCTTTTTTTTTTAACTTTATGCAATAGCGTCCGCATTGAACTCACTATCCTGTTTGTGTGTCCATTATTAAAGACGGCATAGCTTTGAAATAGTTGCAGCACGGGCAAATTACGTGGCTTACACAAGAAATAAATGTTAGATGTACACACATTACTAGGTAATCAAAATTATTTTAAAGGATATAAACTGGCAAAAAGTTTGTACGCTATATCATTGCTGCTTGTGGAGGAAACATACTAAAAAAAAGTATGTACTAAACTAAAGTAAAAAAGTATATACTAAAAAAAAAGAAAAAAAAAGTACACTGAGTGAGAACAGCTTTAGGAGTTCCTACCTACTTTTATTACCAATGCACAGAGGAGGAGGGCCAAGATTATATGAACAAGTTAAGCACAATTTTGCTGAAACTTTTGAAGCGCTAGAGCAGCGTACAATGTTTTAATATATTAAGCATATTTCTATTACGTATTGCGCGAAATTTTAACATTCTGTCACTTTAATTGGGGCCGTAATTCGGATTTAAAGTTAAAAGTGCTTTCCGAATCCAAATACGCATACAGGGTAAACCCCTTCCAACCCAGGAAAGTCAAAGTAGGCTAAATAGTTGCAAGTAACAATTATACACGTAGCACAAAGATAAAACAGCAGGTTTTTTGCGCTTAAGAGTTGCCCCAGCGAAGTTATTGAGACCCGCTCGTGTTAAAAAATACGGGTATGATTAAAGAATATTACCTATTTGACGGCAAGCAGTAATTACATATCGAAAACTGAAATCATTCACGTAGCAAGTACTCCTGCCTTCAAAGTAAGGCCAAATTGGATTGTAATTTTTTGAGTAGTGATACTAAGAAGAGCTTAAAACTTAAAAAAAACAAAAACTATCATGGTGTCATTTAGTGCTTTGAAACCGAATAACTGTGTAACCCAAAGAAGGATTGTGATTTGAAATGTGCTTTTTAAAGAGCGCTTCATGCTTTAATAATTTAAAAATATATTCTTCCAAATCAGCTTACGAATACAGAATTTATAGCAAAAATCAAAAATTCGTCAAACATAAATTTAAACTTTTGGAAAGCTTTAAACGAAGGGATTTTAACGGCTCTAGAAATCGTTACAGATTTTAACTAACAAACGACTCTATTAGTATCAAAATTAATCGAATAATACGTTAAAAATACTTTTAAGCTTCACCGACATGCTGTACACCCCCAAAATATGGGTAACGTTTGTTCATATAATCTCGCCCTTCCCCTTCTGCACGAGTTACATACTTAGTCAGTGCAGTGGGGTTAAAAATAATCCCTAAGTCCTAAGCTTTGCACTGCGTTTACAGATTCATTTTTTTCATATGGATTTACGTCAATATAAATTTTCAATCGTGTGGACATCTTCCTACGCAAGTAGAATCACAACAAAGTCATTTCATAAAATCAGGAAGAGACAGCTCCTTCCTGTTGTCAATTTCAGACGGTTGAACTATGGTAGGAATATTTAATAACAAACCAAGGTATTTACGGAAACGGGTTGGTTCATATCATTACAAAAACTGAAGCACAAGATAAATGCAGCTCGCATCCGATGGAGTGTCGAAACCGTTTTATTAAATCGTCAATTTTCATGATCACAATGAAATTTGTTTCTGCCTAGCAGTGGTCGTCTTGTGTTATAGACGTAAAAGACAAAAACCACAACAAGAAAGGGGACGGGGCGTTGACGAACAACGGTTGGGCTCAAAGGTAACTATGGAACGCAGTGAGCTAAGCAATTTTAAATAATTTCTAGGAAATCCTACACTTTACTTTATTACCTTTTTTATACCTACATACATGTATACTATACTATAATTTATTCTTCAGTCAACTACCACATCACAGGAACCAAGATGTTATGCAACTATAGGAAGGGAAAATTAGGGGCTCGATTAAATAACAGATTGCGTCCTTTTCTTCATTTTGTTTTCGTTTTATTAGACGATTTCAAAGAATAATTTGATGAAATTTCCATGAACGCATAAAATTTGCAGCTAATACAAATGAGCATTTTTTCTAATAGATTTCTATAGAGTCTGAAGTTGAAGCAAATACCTTTAGCAGTCGTAAATTGATTTACGTATCTAGTTTCAGCTTTTACGGCAAATCGTTAATTCATGCCTCTCTGAAGGTTTCCGTCCGAACGAAATAAAGGATTTGCAATTCTAATACGAATTTATATTCCATATTTGCATGTTCTGCGTATCTGGTATCGGTAGGAATTTTAATTTGATATAATTTGAAACAGACACACGTAAATGTACATACCTAGTAATATAGTTTTCCAATATGAACAAATTACTTGGGTACAGCTGAAATCTATCAGAATCAGAACCGACAACAAACTTCACTCTGTCAAGTTTATCCATTTTCAGTGTGACTTGGCTTTTTATACTTAACTTGACTGTGACTACTAATGGCTAATCTAATAGCCCTATTTAATACGTTTCAACTGTCACTTTTAATTACTACCTAAAAGCGTTCTATTAATATTAGACGTTAGCGATGATAGCTCATTTATTTCGAAAGTGAACCTACAGACTATACAGATCTTATTACAGCAGTATTTTAAACTGGAGTAATTAATACAGCTGTCAGTCGTATCAGCCTTTGCGTTAGGATTACATTTTACTGAATTAACTATTGTTAAACAAATTCTGATTCGTATACTGAGTCCGTTGGGCTATCCTCGATGGAGGACAGTGATGGCTTTGTTTTGTTAATAAAGTTCGTCTTATTATCACCAATATTTTAAAATGAGAAAGCGAACTAGTGCCGTTAGTATTAGTACGAAGAGAGTGGCATCGGACCGAATCCTTGTTTTAGAAAAGGAGCTAGCATTTCTAGTAAACTACAGTGACCAGCAAGAGTGGAGACTGCACAAACTCGAAAGTTGGATGAGAGCTAATCTGGGTATGTAAGTTTATGTTTGAACCTCTTTGAAATGAAACTGACAACTGAAATGACATTGTAATAGTGTTAAAATATACATAATTAGACGAATGTAATCCAAATCCAAGTACAATTAAAATTTGAGTTCAGCCCAGATTTTGAATTTCAAGACTTTCCTCAAACTATTTTTTTTATTATTTACAATGTCTCTTTTGATTAGGTTATTTTGCGGAGCTAGACGTGGACACCTTCCCCTTGCCAAATCCTTTGACTCCCATTCAACCGTCGAAAATATACATGACAGTACCGTCCGGCATAATTAAATCCGAAATCATATTTGAGGACGAAAAGAGGGAACATGAATACCCCGAAGGTCATACTTCTGGCTCTGCTATAAAAGCTACGGAAATCGTGGGTCGAACAAAGCCGGATTCACTTCCTGAACCTGCTCAAGGCCTTCCACGCAATGGCTGTCTCGGTAATGCGCTTTAAAATTCCGGTTTATTACATTTGAATCCACTCAACTGTGACGAAGCTGTGTGCAGCGTAGCGGAATTTCTCTCCAAAATATTACGGCATTCGAATTTCCGAAACTGACAATGTTGTTGAAATGATTATTATTCGTATGCAGAAGAGCCTGAGTTGACGTCTTCCTCAAACGAAACTGGAGTGAAGAGACTCACGGGAGACTCAATAATGGAAGCCCCTGCTGCGATGGAGGTTCGCGAATCTACAAAAACTAAAATAGGATCAACAAGTAAGTGCTCACGATAAAAAAAACTGTATGCTCGCTTTGGCTCTTTGACTATGTGCTTAGTAGTAACCGTCCTATATGTGATCGGTCCCTAAATGTGGTCAGTGAGCCTTCGTTGGCTGTCGTTTTTAAACCAG
>JAQFZC010003028.1:0-20359 GCA_034695205.1 Dicyrtoma fusca
TTGAAGCTTTGGAGCTGAGGCTGGAAATTTCCATTCCAGTCTGCAGTCCTAACCGCTCACCCAAGCACGCCTGCTTAATTTCATGTAAATACAGCAAAATTATTATTTCCTTGCCGATACTTACATACAACACGACATATATACATTTATGTACAAAATTTGACTCTTACGTATTGACCAAATCGAATAATAAACCGAATGAAATAATATATTTTTATAATTTTGATACCAGACGTTCGACCAAATGAAATGGAACCTCTCCAGACCCGCGATTTCCAACTTTTCATCGGCTCAGGTCACAATTTGACCTCCTAGTCCCTTCAATTGACCTTTATACTTTCCACAAATGACAAATGTATATACTTAACCTTACAGACAACCAACCACTAAATTTCGTAGATTCTTCTTATCTTTGAAACTATTTTGGCGACTCATTCCAAAATTTCAATGAAAAAAACCTAACCTACGAGCAACTACGTGGAATGGTGAGTGTAGCGCTGCTGAGTCTAGAGTGTGCCTTGCCGTCTTTCTCTCTCGGGAAAAAGCACTGTGGAAATGCAACAGTCGACGCTTCAGGACTGCTCACTCCCATTGGCTCACTCCAAACTCCTTCGAAAATCCCCTCACCAATCGCCCAACACTTTGCTAAATTTAAATTCAATTCCGTATCACTTTCCTCCGGCCTTTTCCCAAATCCAAATTATTAGAATTAAATATGTACACCTTTTAACCTTTACCATTTATTTCCCTCACAACTGTCAGCCACCTTTCAAACTGGCAGCTGACGCTGGTAAGTTGTTGGCCATAAACTGCGTACACGAGATTTTGGGAGACGGTACCCCCCTCCTGTTGAGGTTGGAATTGTGGGTTCGTGCTATGATGGATACTTTTGACTTGTTAGCTATCGAAATTAACTAGCGACGTCTTACTAGTAACTTGGGCTAAAGGAAAAAGTATGAATAGTCTCGAGAGAATAAATTCAGAGATGTAAATGCTATGAATTTTAACACTCGATTGATTTGCATTTATTTCTTAGTAGCATTTATACCTAATTGTTGATACTAATAATAGTCATAATATCAATACTGATGAGCCTTGCTATTCAGTATTGTTTACGTAAATAACGTTGCTCTACATTTTGGAATGAGGAGTTGTGAAGGATACATAGTTTCCTTCACATAGCAATAAAATGTGCGAGTTTAGAAATTGTGAGATCGGATAATCGGAAATTGGGAAACCTGTAAAAGTATGAAGATTACTTAGAATGAGAAATATGGATTTCAATACCCCCTTTCATCTGAATACATAGTACAGGTAATAATAATTGTAGAATAAATTGTAACTTGAAACATAAAAATTATATAAATAAAAACTAAAAATATTATTTGTGCTTGTAGCGCAACGAATTTTCATCTGAAGTCCCAGAGGAGCCAGCGAATGAATTGTCCGGTGCTGAGGGATTGGTAAGTTCCATCTTGTTCTGCTGTTGAAATATTTGGTGCAGCTTCTGCATGTGAGCCACGGTGAACTTAATGGATTGGTCTTGATTAAGCTTGGTTGGTGTCACATCGCCATCAGAGTCCATGATCCCAATGTCGTATAGTAGCTCGGCCTTTTCTTGCTCATCTTGTTCTCGGTATTTGAGAAGAGTGTAAGTGTAAAGGTGCTGGTCGTCGTTGATCATCATGACATTGTTGAGTGAGTTGTTGAGCTCAGACTGGAGAGATAGAGAGCAAAATGGCTGAATTGTCGTCTTCGTTTGAGCTAACGAGGAGTGATGTTTCGAGAGAAGTCGCCTTAGTTAGTAAATTGAGGAACATGACTCATCATCAGCATCAGTGATTTCTCGCTGGAGGATCGCGGTACAGGACCGGAGCTTGTGGATGCATCTGGTGTCCTGTTGACTAAAGGCTCGGATTGTCTATTGGAAATAGGGCTCAGATCTGTTTCTCGTGGAATTGGATGAACGGAAGTCATGGCTTGTCTCCTGTTCCTGTGCCATAAGTGCATGAAAAAAACACAGATTACTTTCCTGTAATATATAAATAAAACTGTGATACATACAGCGATGATTGTGTATGGAATCCAGGTTGTAGAATCCTAGTCTTCTTTTGCCCAATGGTGGAAATCCTTCTCCAGAAAGGGAGGGATTATCATTTTAGGGGAGTCCCAGTCAATGTGAGGAGTGAGGTGCCACTTTATCTTCTTTGTCATCAGGTCTGGCTGGGCGTCATTATACACGAGGTCCATCATATCCTCCTTGTAAGTAATATTGTTTAATGTGAGAGTATCCTTGAGTGGTAACTGAAATACTTTGTTGAGACAGATGATTGCTCTCGTGGTGCCAATTTTAATCGGAACATCAAGCAGGTAATATAGTACTTGTTATTGTATCCCTTGACTTGAACATAATCAGCCGCATCAACCATTTGTCGTGGTGTGCATTTGACGAGTTCAAATTGTGTGGGTTCGTTATTGAAGGTGAGCTTGTCTTGACATGTCCCACTTGGAGAGACAAGTAGCAACCCCCTTGGCTCCGTGCTGGGGTCCGTAGCGTATACGCAATCTTCTACTGGTGAGAGAAGTGCATTGTGTGGACCTATGTACCTAACTTTGCATATCTTATCCTTTGTCTGCAGCTTGAGAAAGAAAGGATTGGTTTCAAAATAGTTATATTAGGGTTTACTATGGGTACTGAGAATTTGACAAATACAGCCGTTTCATCATTCTCCATATAGTATCGCCTAGGGTCACCGTATTCCAAAGGACAGTCAGGTGCACATGGGACGAAATGTTGAAAAAATCGAATAACCGGGAATCCAACTGTCTGCTTCCCATGCTCCTTTGGTGTCTTGGATTATACTTTTTCCAATATTTAATTTATAAACAACATAGGAAAGAATGTATTGTATTTCCTGTACCTGGTCATTCCATAAATTCATGTCCGTGTCGATGTCATTGATGGCCTTGCCTATTTTGATCACGTCCTTGTGAATGGTAATCAACTGTTGATTTTGGTTCGCCATCTTCCTCTCCAGCCCATCAATTGTGTTTTTGATCTCAGTCTGGGTAATTTGGAGTTGAGTGGTCCGATGGTCCATATGCCAAGAAAGTCCTAGTCCAGCACTGGAAACTGCGAAAAAGATTAAAATGCCAATAGCTGTGAAAACGAACCGTTTCTTTCTGGTTGCCATTGCGAATTTCCTTTTTTGGCACATTGATTTACTTGAGAAATAAACTGTTATATTGAGCATAGCATTTCTCCAGCAGCTTGGATTCTTTCTGCTTGGGTGGATCGGCTATGGGTAGCAATTCGCAAGGAGATACGAGTTTTATTTTCAGGTTCACCGAATGGTAGCCAATGACCGCAGGTCTTGTTGATCGTCTTCAGATAACAGAAGATCCCTCGTCCAGCTTGTCTCCACACGCCAGTGTCAAGAGGAAGAGGAAAGTTATTAGCGAGCTTGTGAAGGCTGGAAGGGCTTGAATGATAGTCATAAAATTGTTCCTAATAAATTCGAACGTCCAGCTGTTGAGTATGTTGCTGTAGGGGTGTCCCGCTCCACGTGATCGTCAGGTAGCTGAAATCGAGTTTGTTTGGGTGGAGTTGCCTTGTCACGTGCCGTGATTAGTCGCTTCTTGAGCTTTTCGGATTCTTCACACAAACATTTTAAATTTAATTGTTCAAATATTTGTGAAAAATTAGGAAGAGAGAGAGAGCCTTAGTTAACATGTCAGCAACGAGTTCGGTTGTCGGCTTGTTTGAGCAGGATACGCTTGGATCTTCATGCTTCCTTGAGGAACTGTTGTCGTTTACCTACATGATGGCTCCGGGGATGAAAGGCTGGGCATTTAGCGAGATCAATTGCGCTTTGACTGTCCATGAAAACTGTGGTGGTAGAAAGCCTTTTAATTACCTTTGCATCAGCCAGTACATTTTTCAACTAAAATAGCATTTTGACAGCCTCCATAGCGGCATTGGTCTCCGCTTCACAAGAGGAGAGGGCAATGAGCTTCTGCTTAGCTGAAGTCCAGGACAGCGGGGAGTCATTGATTGTAATCATAAATCCAGTAGTTGACTTGAATGTTTGTTTACATCCAGCCCAGTCAGAGTCGCTATAGACGATCAATTCGTAGTCCGAATTGTCCCTTTTACGACTGTAAAAAAGGCTAAGATCATGTGTAGTTTGTAAATACCTCAGTACCGTTTTGGCAGCATAAAGTGCTTATGTTTGTAGCTGCACATGTACCTAGTTAGTCGAGCGACGGCGTATGTAATATCAGGCCGTGTAATGCGTGCAATAAATAGTAAACATCCTACTATTTCCTACATATTCATTCTGCTTCTGGCTGAGCTCCCAGCTGGTCATACTTCTGGACCCTGCTACTCATCCTTAGTGCAGTACGCTTTCTCATACCGATCCTAAGTTGTTATTATTATAAATTTTGTTGCTGGATTCCTCTTCTAATAGTTAGTTGATACCATTGCTATTATGGATAAAATTGTACGAGAGAAGTGTAGAATCTGTAGAAGTACACCTGGGAATTCTCGCTGTATATTGAAATGTGAATTGTGCAAATTCCTTTACCACCGTACCTGCTTATCAATAGACCTGCATACCTATAAGCAATTAATCTTATCGCCATAGATCTGCTCCTGCTGTGCTGACTCTACTGTACTTACGAACTGTGTGTGTTGTGGTCTTACTAACGTATACTCTAAAGATAGTGACGATAAGTGGTTTTGTATGTCCTGAAAATTTCCTAGTCAATCTATACATGATGAAGTATTGGATAAAGTAAGTATACCTACACATACTATTAATACAAAGATTTGTAATGGGGTAAAGATAGCTTCAATTAATGTAAATAGTCTTAATTGTAGTAAGCTAGAAGACATTAAGCATTTGATTAGTATGTACAATTTTGATATTATAAGCTTAATTGAGACAAAATTTGATGAACACGTACTGCTAGGACAGTTTACTGTTCATGGCTACAGCAATGTTAGAAAAGATAGGGAATACCGTAGTGGTGGTGGCACATTAATTTATTTTAAAGATAGTGTGTCTTTCATTGAGTTATCACATAATGTACAGCTTCCAGCTGAGCTAGAATTGCATGCATTTAAGTGCTCTATTTTCTATGTGATGCCTTTCTTACTATTTACAATATACAAGCCTCCCCATGTAAATATAAGCAAATTCTTGTCATGTCTTGATAATGTACTACTCTATTTTAAATCGCTTGAGCTCCATATGATAATCATGGGTGACTTCAATATTGATATGCTTACCCCAAGTATTTTCAGAAAAGATCTGTTATGCATGGGTAATACTTATGATCTATGCCAACTTATAAAGCATAGCACCCGTGTAACTAGTGCAACCTCGTCTCTTATTGATCTTCTGTTTGTATCCAATACCGTAACTGTAGCACAATCTGGAACTTTGCATTTTCCTTCCTCAGATCATGATATGATTTATGTTGTTTTGAAAAGCCCTAAAGTCAGATCATGCCCTAAGTACATAACAGCTCGTAGTTATAAGAATGTAGACTGGACTAAAGTTAATGTGGAGCTTAGTGGTGTTCCGTGGCATCTGTTATCTGCTACTGATAATGTTTACTTAGCTCTTGATAATTTTACCTCTCTTACTAATTCTGTAATTGATATGCATGCACCGATTGTGAGAATGCGAGTTAAAGGACATAAGGCCGAATGGATGACCGATGATATTCTTGCTACTATGGATACGAGAGATAATCTGTATAGACAGTTAAGAAAGTATAATTCTGCTATAGCTTATGACCTGTATAAGACATTCCGTAATTTAGTTAACAATATTATAACGAAAGCGAAACAAAAATTATTTCAGACACAATTTGTTAATACTTATCAGTCGAGCGATGTATGGAGGGTACATGATAAACTGGTAGGTAAAAATACGGTTCGTAGTAATATTAATGAGCTAGTGGATAATAATTTGACTGTCAGTGACCCAGAAGAAATATGATATACTTTAAGTAAGGCATTTATTGTACCTGGTAGTGATGATTCTCTGCTCCAAACACTATACTTGGAAACCAACTGTAATGCGTCTGTTCAACCAATATCTACTGATGAAATCTTATCAGCATTCAAACTATCCAAGAAAAAAGCACCAGCTACCGCAGAAGAGGTATCATACACAACACTTAGTGAATGCATAATACAGCTTTCCATCCCGCTGGCGTTGTTATTTACATTATTTTTATCAGTTGGAAAATATCCAATAAAGTTCAAAACAGCTAAAGTAATACCTGTGTACAAAGGAAAAGGGCCGCGCTATGATGCAAATTCCTATCGACCTATTTCTATTCTTCCTACATTAAACAAGCTTTTGGAAAAGATAATCCAAAGAAGAATTTTGAATGCAGTGGAGGGTAAGCTCTCTAAAAAACCAACATGGATTTAGAACTCAACAATCCTTTTCACTGCTATTTTAAAATTTACTACTGATGTATTTCGTTGGATAGACGTAAAATGTGGTCGTACCTTAGCTGTATTTATAGACTTAACTAAAGCTTTCGATACAGTGCCCCATTATCGGCTTATTGTTTGTTTACGAGATAGGTATGGTATAAATGGTCACATGCTTAAACTGTTAATAAACTACTTGCAAGACCGTCAGCTTAGTATAAATCTGGGTAATTTTAATTCTAAATATTTTTGTATTTCTACGGGTGTACCACAGGGATCTATTCTTGGTCCACTTTTCTTTATATTATACATTGATCCTATGTACACAGTAATTGATAATGCAATTAGGTATGTTCTTTATGCTGACGATTTAGTTCTGTATATTAGTCTTAAGTCTTTAAGGAATCTTGTGATGCAATGAATAATTGTTTACTTCTCCTATCTTCCTGGTTTACTTCCATTGGAATAAAAATCAACCTTAGTAAGACAAAATGCATGCTACTTCATAAAGCAAATGATGTTGTATGTGAAGACAGTAATTAAGTGTGACAATGAGGCTATTGAAAGGGTGTATACTTTTCGATACATAGGTATTATCCTAGACACTAATTTGACTTTCCAGGATCACGTTTGCTATGTAAAGAAGCGTGTGACTACTGCCATCGGTGTTGTAAATAGGCTTAAGCGATACATTACTTTTACGACATTCTCACTTTATTTAAAGTCCTTCGTCGTGACTATTATTGATTATGGCTTACCTATATGGGGAGTCGTCAACCACTCTGAGCTACATACAATACAATCTTATATCAATAAATTAATATTTAATTATATTCGTAGTAGCTACTACTCTGTACATGTACCTGAAACTGATTTGCTGGAACTTGTAAATGTATTATCAGTTAAGGAAAGAGTATGGTACTAGTCAATGATGTTTACGTTTACGTACCTAAAAGGAGAATGTAATGCTGAATTCCTCAAAGGTCTGTATGCTTTAAGTAATGCTGGTAGAACTAGGTCCAGCACAAGGCCCTTTAATATGGTTATTGCTTACCACCATAAATCGAGTGCATTTACCAGATCGTTTAAATACCGAGCACTCCGATAATGGAATTCACGCTCTGATTGTATTGTTAATAATCTGGAAGCCACTATAGACTCGTTTAAGAAGTCTTTACGTAAGTTTATTGTAAATAAGAGAGCTAGTAATAACAACTTCTCGGATCCCCCTTAGTGTATATATAGAGCCTGACTGATAAACATAAATTGACTGTTTGATCTTTTGACTGTATCTGGTTCACTCTGTTATCTATGTAATATGGTATCCGTTATTGGAAAACAATATTCGCACTGTATAACCTGATACCTTAATAAAGTAAATAAATAAATAAATAAAACTATTTGCTGGAATGGAATGCCCTCGTCCAGTGCCCTGCGATGCTCGTGTCTGTCCAGGAAGTCAAGGTCGGAGGGATGAAGTTGTTCTTCCATATGTTCACTCAGTTCCTTGTTAGTTTTGAACTTGGGTTCATTTGGGCTTGTCTTGATTATTCTCCGATGTCCATCAGTCGTCATCGGAATAGAATAAGATACGCAATTAGGTAGTCCGAATCGTTTCAACGATTTTTTTATGTAGGTACTGTGAGAGAGACCGATGCCTTTACCTGAAATGTGAACATCCATGCCTAAGAATTTCTTGGGTGCCTTATTGGTCTTTAACTTGTATGGTTTTGCAATGATGTCCACGAGTTGCTGCATAAAGTCAGTGTCGTTTTCGGCTATCCAGGCATTGTCCACATAAACTGCCATGATTACAAATAAGGCAGTATAATCGTTTTGAAGATGGAAAAGGCAAGCATCGTAAAAACTGGGGAAGAAACCTGCTGATTTGAGGCATCGGCCAAATTCCTCGTACCAATTTGCTGATCTCTGTTTCAGGCCGTATAATGTCCGCTTGAGCTTGCATACATATTTGTTCCTACGAGCCGTGTGAAATCCAATAGGCTGCTCTTTGTACACTTCTTTCTTGAGTGGACTGTTTAAGAATGCCGTTTCCACGTCTAGAGTCCAGAGACTTAGATTATTAATTGCTGCTGATGATGCAACCGATCGGACGGTTTCATATCTAGCTACTGGGGCATAAATATCATTATAATCAATTCCTTCAGTTTGATTAAAACCTTGTGCTACCAGTCTTACTTTGTATTGCCGGTCCGGGTGAGCATCTGTTGGAGGTTTCCTGGTATAAACCCATTTGTTACCTAGAACTGTGGTGGCCTTGTTTGGTCTTTTGACTATATCCCACGTCTCATATTGTAAAAGTGAAAGAATCTCACAGAACATTGCTTTCTCCCACTCGTGGTTGTCGTGCCCTTCTGTAGCCTGCTTGAACGTCTTAGGTAATTTTATGTCCATAGCGGCCTCCGCTATTTCTTCTTCAATTACCATACGGGCAGCTTGGTCCTCTAGTTTGGTCATTGAAGTGTCCAGGGTAGGTGGATTAATTATAGCAGCACTCATGCGTTCATAAGTATTGTAGTCCACTAGACAGTTTGAATGTCGCCCCCTTGAAGTTACATGGTGGCGCTTGGTCCAAACATTTCTCAATGCCTCAGTAATGTTTACTTTTTCTTGTGGTGTAGGTACCTGAGGATGCCCGGAATTGTTTTCGTTCTGGAAATGAATGGGCAGAGCATGGTTTGCGTTAACTTGTCCGTCCAGGGAATGTTCTGGATCCACTTCATCGTGCTTGTTGTACCGGAATTGCCTCTGGGGAATGTCGTGATTGATCTCGCCTTCTTGCAGAGCATTACCGCCGTTGGATTTTCTACCGGTGGCTCCAACGTCCACTGGATGGATTGAGTTCTCCGAAGGTGATGCAAGTGAGTCTTCGTCATCAATATACATTGATTACATATGGACTTTCATCACCTGTTTGTGAGACGGTCTCGGTCTCATCTCTAGAGTCTGCCTGACTGTCATTTCAGTTAGAGTTTTGAGAAAGGGATGAGGTGTAGCTCTGGGCGATCTTTGCCTTGTCGACAAAGTCACGTCGGTTCTGGTCCAGCTCTGCTTGTTTCTCGAATCGTATGTATGCTCCATCACCTGGCTGTGGTCTGACTGGAATTAAGTCCTCGTAAAACACAGCATGAGTGAACAGAAAGTGTTGTTTTTCCTTGAAATCATAAACCTTGACTTCTTTTAGGCTTTTGTAGCCCACAAATTATCCTTCACGGGTGCGCTGATCCCATGGTTTGATATTTTTATTGAGCTCCTTGCCTGCCATAGGACATCCAAAAATTTTGAAATTGGTAATAGTAACCTTCTTATTGAAAGTTATCTCGTGTGGAGTCATTGTTTTGTTTGTTGAGCTGAGAAGTTTATTAAGGATAAGCACTGCATGTATCCTTGGATTGGCGACGAAACGAGCAGCAACAGCAGAAATAAGCTCCACGAAATA
This sequence comes from Dicyrtoma fusca, assembly GCA_034695205.1. Lineage (NCBI taxonomy): Eukaryota > Metazoa > Arthropoda > Collembola > Symphypleona > Dicyrtomidae > Dicyrtoma > Dicyrtoma fusca. The sequence goes on from JAQFZC010003028.1 coordinate 9,921, forward strand.
CAAACATTTAGTAGGAAAAACAAATAGGAAGCAGAATTTTAGTAATTCATATTAACTAAAGCTACAAGCATAAAGTGGATATCAGAAGAAGATAGAAAATCGAACTTAGGGTAAAAAATGAAAATTTCTGAAAAAGTGAAATACCTTAAATTAATCAGTCTAATCGTAAAGAAACCAACTACACCCAGCAGGAAAACTAAGATACCTGTGTCTGAGAAGCCAACACAACCAAGTACAGAGAGCAGAAGGTGGAAGGAGAATTGCTATGAGAAAGACTGTACTGACGGGACCAAAGTAACGTGAAAGTAAGCAGGAAAATTTGAATCTGACCCGGTCTCGACAGGGAAAAGTCATTTTCCAAATTCGTTTGGTAAAGCGAATGCTGGAGTCAAACTGGGCGCAAAAACTGGCAAGTACCTAATTAATTAAAACCCTTTAATTGAATTATAACTTAATTAAGCCAAATCAGAAATATAAAAAGAAAATATAACAAATACATACAGAAAAATATTTGTGTTTTTATGTCCACGCACCTAAGTCAATCCATACGAAATGGTCAAAACCGTGGAGAAGATAATGAAGGATACGAGAAAAGTCGTTGAGGCGAATACTAATACAATGCTGAAAACACTGAAGGATCTTGAGGAACGTGACAAGAGAACATTAAAAATTCAAGCCGCGATGGTAGATGAAATGGAGAAGTTAAAGAAAATGATGGAAGGGCAAAGTCAGAAGCAATTAACACTAACAAACACAGTTGAATTACTACAGATGGAAATGAACTTACTGAAGAAGGAAAAAGAAGAACTAGAGATTCAATTAAGGAAGAGCAAAACAGAGTGTAACAGAGCAGCTGCTTTCGAGAGAAGGCATAATGTTATTATAACTAGCATAGAGGAGAAGAAGTAGGAAACAGCGGAAGACCTACGGTTAAGAGTGAATAAGCTAGTTGAAGAAGAACTGGAAGCGGAATAAACATAGATTCTGTCCGGAGAATAGGAAAGATGCAAAAAGAAAGAGATCGAAAAATTGTAGTGACTTTCAGTAGAATGAGTGATCGAGAAAAAGTACTTAACAGAAAGAATACTTTGAGGAAACGAAAAGGGAAACCGATCTTTATAAACCCGGACCTGCCAGCAGAATTATGCCAACGAAACTTTGAAGAAAGAGAAGCCCGTCGGAAAGAATTGACACTAAAGGAGCAACGACAACCCTCACAACTCTCACAAATAGACCAGAACTGGCGCGGTGCAACTACATCAACACCGAAACCGTACCCCATTTTCGAAAATGGCAAACAGAGAATCACTGCAGCAGAACACATTGAGACCAGAAGAAAAGCACGAAACCCCACTAAGAAGAAGAAAGACAACCTTAACTAGAACGAATGCTCAACATAAGGATTATAAACAACACATTTTAACTCTATGTAATGAATAAAATATACTAACTAATTATTCTCACTATTTAAAAATGTAATAGGTATTCTTGAAATTGTTTGATACAAGAATTAGGAAGGAAAGCCAAGACAAGGATCACATCACTAATTACTATTCACTTTATGTTTTCAATTTATTTGTAATTTCAAGCAGGCGTGCTTGGGTGAGCGGTTAGGACTGCAGACTGGAATGAAAATTTCCAGCGTCAGACCAAACTTCAATCCTCGGTCACTGCCTGCTAATCGTGTATGGCTCTGTGTTTGTACGGTACACGACACTGAATGGTTGATTGAAACCCAATCTCCTTTGGTGCTCCTTAGTGACCACTACTTAATGTATGGGCCTAGGGAATGGACTCCTTTACTCTGGAGGAGGAGGGCGGGGATAGGTGAAAGGGTAATATGACCGAGAAAAAATAGATGCGGTAGCCTCCTATCTTCCTCACTAACAGTGACTGGTTGAGTCAGGTTGTATGGACCGAATATTCAAATCGACCCAATGAATAAATTATTATTATTATTATTATTATTATTATTATTTGTAATTTCGAATTGTGGGATACACCCACCGAGTGTATGGACCTCATGGTCAAATCGCTCGTAACAATGAATAAAATTATTATTATTAATTCATAAACACTGCATGTCCGACAGCATCCTCCCAATGAGATTCGGGAAGCCTGGCTTCAATGAGCATTGCACGTGCCATGTCTTTGACAGTGCGAACGTCCCTCTCTATTTTCCCATTCAATTGTTTGGCTGCCGCTGGGGTGAGTTCATGTACGATTCCCTGGCCTTCAGTCCAAGCTGTCCACAGACTGGCAGCAGACGTGAAAAAATAAACATGCATAATTACCGTACCCAACTTTTTTCTCAGAATAATAATAATTATTATTAGTATTAATTCATTTCCATTTAATTTTGTACGAAATATGTAAGGAAGGATACAGGACAATAACTAAATGTAATCAATGCCAACGCTACTGCATTTAACTTAATATATAATACAGATCAAGAATGGAAGACATGGAATGCGCATCCACACGATTGGGTTTAATTTTAATGAAACTACGAATTTAAATTATACGAGCAATAGTTATAGTATAGTACACATATGTGGCAATCGTCGTCTTTGTCATTATCGTTATTAACCGATGTATCCGTCTAATAAAACGTCTATGCATTAATCTTACCATCCTTTTCAAACTATACGATATGACACACATAATCTAACACAAATAGGTTAACATGAAGTCATTTGTCTAAAAATACATCGGTAAAAGGAAACATAAAGTGAAATATACCTACCTTAAATTATTAGTCATAATTTTTAGCTCAATGGCACGACCTTTTGTGATGCTCAGTAGTTCATGGGAAGTCCATTTTTTTAAAGTATTATTAATACGATGGTTTTATTAAACTGTTTTAAAAGTACAATTTATACTTGTTTAAATTACTATTTTGACGTTTTGAACGAAATATTTTAAAACTTTGATATTTTAAATACTGTTGTTAACTGCTAATAAATTAGGGTAATTTATCACAAAAGGCCGTGTAGCTGTCCAACGGCTGAAGCTCTACAGAGAGAGAGACTAGCTTTATTCAAAACAAAGCTGACACTGTCCTCCAACGAGGATAGCCCAACGGACTCAGTATACGTTACAGACTTTTGTTGGTTACATATTGTTTTTGTTATAATTAGTAGGATTGATGTTATTTATAATGTATACATTAGGTGTCAGGCACGGTCGAGAATAAATGGTGAACACATATTTGCACTGACTTCTTCAGTACAGTTGTAACCACGTCCTCGATCAGTGTTGCTGGTAGATGCTGGTTCTTCATAAAATTTAGGAAGAATTTCGTGATAGTTCCTCTTGCTCCGATGTATAGCCCAATCACCTGAATGTCGACCAGGCCGAGTTTTTCTTTGAAGTATGGGATACAAGGGTCATATATTGATTTTTTCTCTTGATGTACGGATTCAGCTTGATTAGTATCTTGCTCCATCCGGACGGTAGGATCGATATTACGCCTTGTTTTGTTTGAAGGTCATAGGCAATAATGTCTACGCGTCTTGAGGCGGTTACTCGCGCGTTATTCCTGGGATACCCTACATCTTCCGACGCGCTCGTTCCATTTCCACCTTCTTCGGTAGCGCTACATTCGACTTCTTGCAATACTTTCCATCCGAGTTTCCCCATTGCTTCGGCGATCAACCGCCTTACTGCATGGTGTCGATTATTACGTAAAAGCTCGCCCCTTTGACATTTTCCAAGGACGTGTCCTAAAGTTTCGGTCTCTATACAACCAAATTGGCAGTAAAGGTCGGATCCAAGGTCAGGTCTAGGGATGGCTTTAACCGGTAGTACGTAGCTGGTCATTTTAATGGAAGTTACCCATTCGGATGTAGAAAGTCCATTTCTTGAATGTAACCACTTATTAGCTGACGGACATTCTTGAAATTGGATTACTCCTTGCCCTTTCTGAGGCAGTTTGCACCAATTTTCGTATTCAAGACTTCGTTCCCTGATGATTTTACTTTTCTTCACTTTTGCTTTTTTTCCCCCTGCAGGTTGCCTCTGACTTCCGTAGGAATACTGAGAAAGTCTAGGCTGCAATGTTGTTCACCTTGAGGTCTTTAATTTCGTGCAACAGTCGATGGTCTGACTGCAGTAGAATTTCCAGGGAATTAAAGTTCTGAATTCCAGCTTCCCATTTGGCTCGAATAAGCCCCAACCCTTCAACTTTGGAGCTGGAGTATAGCATAGCAGTTGGAGTGGCAATTGGTAGAGTTAGAATTTCCTTAGCTGAGCTGCGGATAATTTTGTCGATCGAGTCTAGAAATTTAGTTGATAGTTTTAATAGAGGGGCATGTTAAAAAGGATAAACTAAGGTTGGCCAAATATAGTTTTTCATGATTTTAAGTTTGTGATCCGGTCGTAACATAGGTGTTGCCACCAATTTTTCAATTTTGCTGGCAAATTGGAATGCACATTTCCCTTCGTCAAACACAATACAATCATTGAAAGTAACACCCAAATATTTAATAGCTTCGTCTGCCCCGATGCATCTAATGGACGTATTGTTGGAGATTTGCAGGGGATCTTCGCACAGTTCTCCCTTCACGATGCTAATTGCAACACTTTTTGGAGGATTCATTTGAAGGCCGATTTGCGATAACGCTTCGGAACTTTGTTGGAAAAGTTCTATAGCTGAATGTCTCGACCGGCCAACGATTCCGGTGTCGTCGGCAAATTCGACGTTTGTCACCTTGTCGTGGGGTGGATGTAGCTAGAACCCGAATGCTTCGGTGACCTCCTTTTCACTAAGCTCTTGTATCATTGGGTCGATCGAGATGTTAAAGAGGAAAGGAGACATGGGGCTACCCTGCATAACACCACGTTCAAACTTTATAATTCCAGTTTTGCCCTGCATTGTGTTGATGCGGGTGTAATTACCGGCTGCCATTTTACAGGTTAAATTTTTAAGGGACGTCGGGGCTGGTTTAGATTTGATTTGGGTAAACATATGAGCATGGCCAACACTTTTGAAAGCTTGTGTTATGTCCCCAAAGATTACAGTGCAGTCGCTTTTATCCCGTTTTGCCTTTTTTAAACAGTCATTGATTAATGTAGTATTTATTAGGGTACCTGAAGAGTTCGTGAACCCTTGCTGATTTTCATTAATCTTGATGTAGTTTCCTAATTCTTTGTCCAGGACTTTTTCTATAATGCGTCTAATCACGGAGGACACAGTTATGGGTCGCCAGTTCTTCGAGGAATTCGGGTCTCCGGATTTGAATATAAGAACGGTCTTCGCTTCACGGATACATTCTGGCACATAATTATGGGTTAGCATATATGTAATTATGTTAGCGATTACACATTTTGATTTTTTCAAAGCAGCTTTGACCCATCGAGCAAGAATTCCGTCGGGCCCAGGCGAAGTGTCGACGTTCATTCGCTTAATTTGGAGTTTGACTTCGACTGATGATACAGTGGGATGGTATGCGCTGTCAATTTCATTTTGAATCTCTTCTGATATAGATGAGTAGCATGGGCCAATTTGGTTATTTGGGGCACTCCATCGATTATTGAAATCCTGTTCAAGATCTTCTAGAGAGACGTTGCATGTTTGGTCATTGGAGTTCATGATCATTCGGACAGCTTTTTTACGCTGATTATAGAATAAATATTGAATAAGCTGTTCTTTGTGTGCATTCTTACGTGCTTTCCTTTTTTTATTAGATGCCCTTTAGGGGTTTGAGCTTGATGAAAACCCCGAATCGGTGTTTTTGAAGCCGGCATTCCTTTTTCGTAGCTCGTAGTACTTTTTGGACGGGTTCTTGGGTCCCCCGGTAGTTCTGTTTCACATTTTTGCAGTATTTGTATAAAGTTATCGTACAATAAGTCAAAGGCACTATGATTTGGTTCATTTCTCGACATAAAATCATCAAACGTTTTGAGCAGAGTGTCGAATTCGGCATTTAGAGTTGACACCTCTGCATCACGGTCATCGCTTGTAGCATCCAGGAATGTTGGGGTCAAATCTTCGAGAATTTCCTGTCTGTGGATCCTGGATGAGCGCTTGTAATGTGACGTTTAAGTCCTCTGGGCTTAAACAGACGGTCACAGTGTTGACACGGTGTCAACACGGCGTCCTGAGAATTCATTGAGGTAGTTTGTTTTAGGCTCAATTACGAAATATTCATTCATAGGTAAGATTGTGATTTAGGGAACTAATCTTGAGAGAAGTTGGTAACTTTGAAAAGTAAACAGAGGCGTAAACACGGTGGCGTTTTGTGAAATGAAGTTTTAGTTTGTTGTTGTTGTATGCTGTAGCGGCGGATTGAATAATATGATGTAGAACTGCGTACAGTTCGATGAGTTATAATGCCTGGCTTTCAGCAGGATCGCACAGCTAAGCAAAAACCGCACACTCTCGCACACGCTCACTCCTTATTCCGCTTGTGTTCCTGGCCACGCCGTGAAACGAAATTTTTGATTACTTGTGGAACTTTAATTTGAAGTTATTTTTAACAGATTAAGTCCAACCCTTGAAAATGACCAACTATGTTGATCCTCAACTTCTGGGCTACCTAACGCTACCAATGTGGGATGCCTTAGGCAACTATTTTATACTAAATTTGTTCGATTTAGTGAGAGGCAGATTCAGTTGCCTCCAGCCTCTATAATATAATATATAGTAATAATAGTAATAATAGTAAAAAGTAATATTATAACGTAAAATAAAATGTAAAACCCAATTGAAAAACTTTGATGATACAGAACTTACTAGACGTAGATGGAAATTCCGCCAAGCCAACAAATTACAGGAAGACACTAACACCAGATGTATGTACCTAAACCTAGGTAAGAGCGATATGCAGGGTAACCGGAAAGCATAAAAAGCATAATTGCCGATAACATACTGGTTATTAGGGTTTTAAGCTTTTGGCACTATGTGAAATCGAAATACGTAAAAACTAAAATTTGAAAAAGCATAAAAAGCATAATGAAATTTGAAAAAGCATAATAGAGCATAATGAGCTTACAAAACGCATAATCAAGCATAATGAACTTCATTACACCGGATTTAGCTGCCTACATAAATAATATAATTGCATATAAATTAAAATGGTGAACGTAGGTGACTTAAGTTCCTTTCAAATTCAGTATTTGCGGGAAGCTAGTTTTTGCTTCACGCTTTTGAATCACATAATATGAATATTGCGATTACGGAGTCGTTCATATTCACAATCCATGTTAGTGAGGGTTAAAATATGTAGGCTCTGCTCATATCATTGTCCTTTCGCGAAAGACGTCATTTATGAAAATTCCTTTCAATAACAGTCTTTAGTACACTGAGCGGATATTTCCAAAAAAGAGGTGAAAGTGAAAAATGTACAATGAACCCTTACCCTACAAACATACCCACATACACCTACAGTGACCTGAGTGACCTACACATTTGTTCGAACTTACTAGTTAGAACTTTATGTAAAAAATCCACAGATTTTGATACAATCTACGGTTTAGTTAAAGTTACAGGTTTGTAAACGATTACGTACGTGTTAAGTGCAGCCACTAGATATCTATATAGACTATGGTTAAGCTCATCCAGTAAATGAGGTATGTATCTAGTTATTAAGAAAATGAAAATATCGTCCCTCAAACTGTCCCTTTAGGTCACCTAACAGTGCAGCGGTTTTGACACTATAGAAGGAAACGTGGTATGTCACCCATAGAAAACCGAGAAGATTTTTGAAAAAATAATCGTTGAACATCCTAGTAAGTCAGCTTTACAGCGAAATGCGCCAAGTATGTTAAAAAATGATTGAGTTTGCTGTTTATTATTGATTTGGGCACGAGTTGTAAAATACTCGTTAAAAGATATAGGTATATAGGAGATTCAGGCAAACAGACCATCGTGGCATAAAACTGGCCATAGGGGCAAATCCAGCCAGTTCCCCAGAAGGGCAAATCCGGCCGGTTTACCACAGAGTCCAGCCAGCGGAGCAAATGCGGCTACTATGGAATGCTTTTTATATACACTGTTAAAATACCAAAATAAAAATTCCATAGTGGCCGATTTTCCACGCTGCCTGGTTTTGCCTCAGTCAACTATATCCAGGCAAGTTCTCCAGTATTAAACTTCTAGAAAAGAAAACCCCAAAAAGCATTGCAATGCTTTTTGTATTGGAATATAACTACTAACGATAAGAGCTGGCACATGACGATCATTCTAAAAACGTGAACATGACGAAGACATTAATTAAACTATTTAGTCGTCTAAACGCTGATTTTTTGCTCTTTCGTATCATCGATATCTCAAATATACACTAAGTTGATCATGTATTAGGCCCAACTTGCTTTGAAAATGGTAGAAAGGTACTTTAAGAATAACCAAATAAAAGCATAAAAAGCAAAATAAATTTGGAAAAAAAGCATATTTGAGCATAATTGGAACCGGAAAAAAGCATAATTTGAAGTGCAAAAAAAGCATAATCCCGGTTTAGCGATATGTAAATGTAAATATTTCTAATTAATACACCTGATTTTACAAAAAAAAGTAAAGAGTAACGAGGTAACAAGGGAGCTTCAATTATAATTTAATTAATTAACCAATTGTAAACTCAAAGCTTACCCGCAACAACTGGCAATACGTGAGCAAAATTCCAGATCCCGACTTCCCCTATTTATCTCCAACACTATCTTCAGTTTTTTCGATCTTTGCAACTTTGTTGGAACTGGAAGGACTGATTCAAAAACACATCAATGCAATTAAAATATAGTAAGCTAATAACAAAATCATGCCATGCAATGCATTGGATATTAAAATACATTTCACAAATAGGTTACTTTTTTGCCTGTAGGAATAGTTACGAAAAAGATCTCTCTAATTTGTTACTATAGACGTGGCTACGAAACTTTGTGTCTGCACCACCTGCTTATCCAAACTAAACCACATGTGTTAATTTGTAGTGAGTAGGGATACTGAAGGCTGCAAAGCAAAAATCTTGCCACGTGGTCATTAAAAGAAGAAAAACAAATCCCTTGCAGGTGAAACGAAAAACAAAACAGAAAAAAAAATGAATTACAAGCACAGCGACAGATTCTACAGGAAAATACCCATACAGCCACTAAAAATGTGGAAACATACTAAAATGCAAATTAAGCCAAAGTTTGAAAGAATGTCTCACCCAGAGCCCAGAAGTCTCAGCAGCATCCAGTAGAAAAAGATTTGGAAGTAGTTTCCTCTTCAGCCCTTTTCCCTTATTTTCGATTCCAATGGAACTGTTGTGTGGTGGCAGTAGTGGCATTTGTGTTGGAGGACAGGAAGAAGGTCCACCCACTCCAAAACGTGGGGTATAATAATTATTACAATAATCCATGTCATCCTTTTTTCCCTGAAATTCCGCTAGCAGCTCTTTAACCTCTTCCAACTCTTCATTCAAATTCTTGATTCTTTCCTTCTGCTTTTCAGAATTATACTCGTGTTTCTGATTTGCAGAAATTAATAATGCCATCTGCTGCTCCCCTTCCATTAGACGGATCTTCACTTGGCTACACAGTTTGTAGTAGTGAGTATACTCAAGTCGAAGTTTTTCATACTTTTTATTCAGCCAAAAGGTTCTGAGGTCCCCGGATTCTGTCGAAACATTTTACCATACGAATCCACTACAATTTTCCTTTGAACTTGCGCAGCTTCTAGAAAAGCCAAGCGTTTTTGCTTTTCGTTTAAAGACTCTTCAAAGGAAGCCATAGCTGGGTTCGGAGCAACTGAATTTGGTCGTCTCTTTCAAGAATATCGGCGGATAGCTTGGAAATTATGCTGTCTTTAGCATCTGGGATCGAGGCTTCCAAAGCTTTTTTCAACTGATCCTCGTCGTCCTCACTGTAATTATTGTTTTGGTCCAGTTTCTCCTGATTTAGTTCTGGGCTAAGGCTGTAGTCTGGAATAAGTTCGGAAGGAGCAGGACTGTACGGAGATGCCAGCATCTCCTTTCGAAGTTGCACGATCTCCTTGGTTCTTCGAGACAAAATATAGAGACTGTTTTCTTTTTGATATTCCTGTAAGCTTTGGTCGGTATCCACTGCTGGTTGCTGGTCAATCTTCTCTGAGGTTTCTGACTCACATTCAGACTCGGAAAAAGAAAAAATGTCATACGGATCTTTTTTGGAGAGTGGAGAGTACAGTAGATTTCTCCAGCTCATTTTTAACTGGCTTTTCATTTTTGGATCCCGATTCTTTAAATATCTTTTCGTATGGTACCAGGAGGCTGGTGCTGGTTGCCCTTGATGTTCAACTCAGACTTCTATTAAGAAATAAAAACAAGGGCGTACATTGAAGTAATAATGAAGATGAAAATGGGAGTTTACAAAATAAAACTATAATTTATCCAAATTCGATTTTACAACAATAATAATAATAATAATAATAATAATTTAGTTCCCGGAAAGAATCCGTCAAAGGGATTTGAGACGTGGTCTCTTGT
>JAQFZC010003029.1:0-20357 GCA_034695205.1 Dicyrtoma fusca
AGCATTATGCATATGATTGACATATTAATTAGTGGGCGTGGCTTAAGAGTAATTAATTTTTAATGGGTTTTTTATGCAAATGAATCCTTTCGCTCGCTTCAACAATATATCATACTTAAACATAATACAGTCGCTTGTGAAGTTTGCACTAAAAGTAAAACACAGGAACAGAGAAATCGCGAGGGTCGACGATCAGGATAATCAGGCGTTCTTTTTTACGGGGTTAAAGGGCGAGCGATTTAAAAGAGCTGTTGTTAACGCGAAGCGGTGCGCACTACGCAGAGATTACAAGACTGATTTGTGGGGGGGGGAATTTAAGAAATGGGGAAACTCGTATGATGTAATTTCCAAGCTCCCCTAGGGTCATCCTACTTTCATACTTGAGCTAATAGCCTTGGAAGTTCGAAGAATGTCACAATTTACGCTCTTACTCAGACCCAACATTTGAAGAAGTGACGCTTTTTGAATGAAGTTTGAGTCGACCAGCCAGAAGTGGTACAATTAATCACAACTATAACTGAATTACTGGACAACTGGACATTGTACACGGACTGGACCAACTGGAACTGGACGACTGGACTGGACACTGAATTTCTCTTATGGGTTTAAAATTCAGTTTTTGCGATTTCATTGCATGTTGACTTGAAGAAGCCGCGCAGTCTTCACCCGCCCGCCGATAAGGCCGATAATCAACACAATTAACTTGTCAGTGCAACTCAAAGGACTCAAACTCAAACTCAAAACTCAATCCACCATTCTCAACATCTCAACCTCAACCTTCCCATTTCCCACTCAATCCTCTCATCATCTCTTCCACCAACTAAACTTTTCCCGTCTCCAAACTCCAATTTATATTTTTAATTTAACTCATATTTCTAGCTCTTCGTGTTTAGCCAACAGCAGCAATTAAATCTGATTTTACTTAATAAGAAAAAAGAGACCATTATTCCACAGTGTCCAGTTGTCCAGTCAGTATGGTGAGTTTTATTAATATTTGCTTCTGCATCTGTTAAATATAATTTAATTGATACTATGTGCACACAACTCTAAACATTGTACAACACTAGTAACGAGGTCGTAGGTCGCAGTCATAAGTTAGAAGAGTAGTAATTATATTTTGGCATACAAACAAACAGTCAAATGGCATGGTTTACAATAAATTAAATTACTTCTGTCGTTAAACGAAGAAATCGAAATCAGGTTTTTCGGTCACGAGTTACGGATTCGTATGAACTGATTCTGTTTGCACTGTTCTTTATTATTATTATGTTTATCTCTGTTTAACAGTTTCCTATCGATTTTGTCCGGCTTTCGTGTGGCAGAGAAGTGGTAAATTGCATTTAATATTCTTATATAATATAGAAGTACATTCAACGTTGAACAACATGGTCGGGCGTGTAGCTGGGGGTTGGGAGGGGAGCTTGGAGGCTCTACAGTCCCCAAATTTTTTATATTTATAAAACGCTAGATAGAATAGCACTTGCAGTTGACGTGCACAAAAGTGTATAATTACTGTTTACGAGACCTCACCCCTACCGAAATCGAGACTCAGCTACGCTCCTGATTGATCATGCTACAGATATTAGCCGCATTGTTTCGAGTTCAGTACCTTTCGATTTAAATACTGTTTGAGTATATACATACTTCTGGTCGTTACCTGAAACATATATATTTAATAAACCATTATTATTGTGTCAAAATTAGACGGTTATACTGAAGAATGGAGACGTGCTTACGGGGTTACTCGGTAACTTGGATGGATATATGAATCTTAAAATGAGGAATGGAACTTTGAGTACCAAGGTAAGCTGAGATTGAGATGCTCGCAGAGTTTAAGGTTTGTTTTATTACTTACCAATCCTTCAGAGTAGACAAAGTTTGACTAAATTTTGGATTTGCATTCCTATTCACACTTTATCAGCAATTTGGGTAATTATGTCTACTATTTTGCTTAACTTTGATAAAACACGGCTAAAAACTTAAAAATCAGGTATTCTTCATGTTCAGGCTTTAACTACTTACATATTGTAAAAGTTATCAAAAGTTGTTTTAAATATTTGAAATAGAAAAATGTTATTAGGTATCTCTAAAGCTGTAATTTCTTGCGGTAGCACACACACCTTTTCTTCGTCTCTTGTCTGGATCCAGTATTTAGATGAAATTTCCGTAAAAATACTCTAATACATACAATGATTTCGATAAATATTTTAATGTTATACAATTAATTGGTTTCATTAAATTAGTAAGTTTTGTACGGTTAAATGTGGTCTAGGTAGTAGTGGAAGAAAAGAATTTATTTCAAAGGGAGATTTTTCTCATTTATGTTGTAGAAAGTGATTGCCGAAATTTTTCCTAGTCTATGCTTCAGGATAGGTTGCTAGGGTCTAGCAAGTATTCCTGGAATACGCCTCCTGGCCATTTCTTTCCAATTCAAAACTCTTGGTGGCCAATATTATCACACTTTTTTCGATCGCTGATTAGTCTGATTTTTTTAATCAAAACGACAAAACCTAGTTTACGGCCTATCCTTCAATGCCAATGGCGAAAAAGTCAAATGCCAGAGTTATTCTAATATACTCTATATAAATATTTCGCGAATATAACTATCTCGTTAAAGATAGGTGAGTTAGTTCGGCCTACTTCCAGTACTAGAAAACTGAGGACGCGTTATCCAATGGAAACAACCAGGCGGAGCTAACTCATCTCTCCTTAACGAGCTAGGCATGTTCGCGAAATATTTCTGCAGCAGTAATTTTTGTCTCGGCCTTTTCGTAGCTGTGTAGACCACACAACATTGAATGTTGAGTGTAGTGATTATTTTTTCAACCTCTGGTTAGTCTAGTCCACCATTGTCAAAGCGGGTAGGCCAGCTTAAAACAAAAGTCTTGCCTATCCCCGCTCTTCGAGTCCGACAGTAGTAGGCCTGTATGGCCTGTATGTATAGAAATATTTAACTGGGAATATACATTCCGCTAGGTACTGGGTATATACCCCCAGAAAAGTTTTTTAAAAGTTGACTTCCCTGTCAGCCTTCAGCCCTTTGGACTGGCAGGATAAGCACCTAGTAGCCAATAAGAATGTAACAGCGCATCCTATCTCCCATCTGTGTTGTATCGTAGGGATAATACAGGCTCGTAGAGTAGGATAAACGTTTTACGTGTCTTCATCAGTTAAATGTGTTCCCTTCCAGAATGGACAAGTTCGAATGTTGAAAGAGGTCTACATTCTGGGCGTGGAAGTGATGAACATTAAAGTTCCAGATGTCGTGATTGGAGAAGCAGCCCGCATCGAGAAGTCTCGAAATGTTTGCAAGAGTGACCCTCCGAAGAAAGGAATGACTGCCGATAAGGGTTTTTCTCAAACTTGTGGAATCAGACAGACTTATTCCAGCTTTTCTTGTGCTTAAGTAGGTAAAGTTAAAAACGCCAATAAATATAATAACGTTTTTATGGTGTCGGTGTGGTAGGGAAAATGTGAATGTCTTGAACGAGTTAATGTTGGTAAAATGGTTTATCGTAGTATTCTTAGCATTAAATCATAACATTCTGATCGGATGCTGTAAAACGCCATTGATTTATTTGAAGTGTCGATTGTACTGATCCAAGCAGACAGGTGTAAGTTAATAGTGGTTATAATTCTACTAATTATAAACACCATGGATACTTTTGCTAGTGAAACCATTAAAAAATTTCCGTAATAACAGTTGGGTGGGCATTTCCATTTTAGTGAAGGTTTACATTTTAATTTCTGTTATCGTGCTCGTTTGTCTTGCGTACCGCTCATACAAAAATTCACATTTAGTTTGTCAAGTGGTTAGAGTGAGCCGTCAGTCAGGGCTGTCAAAATCTTCCGAACTGTTGCTGGAGAGTTGAGTGGAAAATCTGGATTGAGTTGTTCAGCTCTTCTATAAGACCGAATCGCCTCTTTAATAGCGTAGAAGCCTGAAGTCGCTAGCAATAATGGCGGCTCTCCAACAGCCTACATTGCATCAAATTCAATTATTTTAATCGTTTAAGAATGTTAAACTGCACTTATCGGGGCATAGGCGAATAAAAATATGTTTACCTTGGAGGAATAAAGAGCGTGTGGATTTGAAGATCCTGGAAGAATGGCGACGTTAAACTCCAATGGTGCACTATCAAACGTCGGAATTTTGTACATATTAGCGCCGCGCGTCATGAGCTTTCCTTGCGCATTGAATACGAGGTCTTCCGTGGTAAAGAATCCGATCCCGTGCATAAATGCTCCTTCAATTTGACCGATGTCAATGGCTGGATTCAAGCTTTTCCCGACGTCCATTACTATGTCCGTTCGTAGAATCTGTACAGAAGAATGGGAAGTAAGTGAAAGTGAAACCTTGGTTATCGCTAATTAATGTTTTGGTGGTGTGTAGATATGTGCAAGAGACTTTGTGCTGTCCAGTGAGGCAGTCTAATTCTACTTCAGTGCAAGCTGCGCCAGTTGAGTAGTAGTTGAAGGGACTCCCGTGTTTTTCGGAATTCCACCCGATCCTGGGCACCCTATTCATTGGAATTAAGGTTCGCTAAGAGTCAATATTCGTTGCATACCTACCAACGTATAAACCTTGGGTAGTTAATTACATATGAGCAGAAGTAACAAAATGTCAAATGGAACTTACTTGAAAAAGCCGGTGGCAGACAGGCTGACTCTGTCGAAATAAGCCTTGGAAACACTAGCTTCCCAGTCATTTTGTCCGGAAGCACGGTAAGGTTCCAAGCGCTTTGTAAGTTCTTGGCATGCGTGCTAGAAGGTAGACGAGACACCGATAAAAATTTAATTACGTCCATCTAGCGGTTGACAGAACAGAAGAGCTTTTAATTAATAGCAGACGTGGTTCTCATTTCATACCATGACTGCCATTCCCATCAAATCAGAGCCGGAACTGGCAGAAGTAGGCGTGGGATTGGGAACTTTGTCTGTTGATGTCTCGCTTATGCGTATTTTGGACGCATCTATTCCCAGTTCACGGGTGGCTACCTGCAAGGCAACAGTTTCACACACTTCAGTCAGAACTTGCACCTAATTATCTGTATTTGCGTGTAAAAGAGTAGTGCATATACCTGGATCATTTTGGTGTGAAGTCCTTGCCCGATCTCGACTCCACCATGAGCGATTAATACTGAGCCGTCCATGTAAATGTTAACTAGCGCTGCGCCTTGATTCAAAAATACTGCCGTGTACGCTATTCCAAAATGCGATGGGTTCACTGACAACCCCCGCTTCATGTATTTATTCTTTCTGTTCATCCAATGATATTGGAAAAGGCGTGTTAATCAATAGCCGTGGATTGAAGCGGTAGGGATAACCAAGATTATTGCTCTAAGCAGCAAATAAAATAAAAGTTAAGTGTAAAGGTGTTAATAAAGCTTTACTTGTTGAACTCGTCCACTTGTTTTTGTCTGGACGCGTAGTCGGAGAATCGTAGACATTCCGCCCAGCATTTGTCCACAGTGCAGTTTGTTAGCATTTGACCGTAAGGCGTCACTTCCCCCTCCGCGTACATGTTCAAGCGCCGCACCTAAACGCATCAAGCGTGTTCAGAAATCAATAAGCGTCTCCGAAATACTAACATTCAAAGGGTAGTAAAGTTTTTGTGCGTAGGCTACAAGAGGCGCTTCTTTATAACATGTATTAACCTCAGTAGGATTTAAGTCCAAATGCACAGAAATTCTATCCAAAATCCCCTCTATGATCAGGGCTGCCTGTGGACCACCGGTTCCACGAAAAGCCGTATTGGAGGCCAAGTTTGTTTTACAAACAAATCCATCCAGATCAAAAAGGGGAATGTTGTAGGCATTATCCATGTTGACCAAAGCCCGTTCAATAGCCTACAAGTGTTGTCAAAGCACAAGTTGTTCATTAGCACAATGAGTAACAAATTGAGTGAATGAGTTAGTGGCGAGGGTTGCGCAAACTGCAACCCTCTGGCAGACAGCTCTGCATTCTGCATCAGTTGATTGCATACCGCTTCCGAGACATCCAGTGTGTTTCCTCCGTCACAGTACACAGTCATTTGGAGTGCAAGGAGACGACCCCTCTTTGAAAATCCAACGTTATATTTTGCCAAGAAAGTATGTCTTTTCCCTGAAATGATCATGTCCGTTTCTCGGTCCAAGGTGCATCGTACTGGTTTCCCAAATCTACACAGTCAATAAATAATTACTCGGAGAATAAAGGCTTTTTACTTTGACGTCCGACGCCTAAACTTACTTTTTTGCTGCGACCGCCGTAGGGAGCGCCACAAGCAGACACCGAGTTTCTTTACCCCCAAACCCTCCCCCTTCAAACCACACACACACACATTGGAATTTTATCCTTTTAATTAATACTTTGGAAGTTGGTAGGTTTTACATGTGGACATTAAATTACCGATTCGCTTGACCTTCACAACAACGTGGTTAGACAATACGCCCATAGCTTCCGCACATTTCCTCTAGAATAATCAAATTAATATGTTTAGTAAGAGCCTTACAGACTGAATCGCGCAATTTAATTAATGAATGCATCTACTTGAACATCGTTCGGATTCTGTGTAGCAGAAATTATTTCCATTTCGTCATCTTCTCCCTTGGGAATAGCAATGCAACCTTGCGTCTCCATGTAAAAATGAGCTTGACTTCCAATTCTCATTTCTCCCTCCAGGATCTTCTCACAAGTGTCCATAGAAATCCCCTCTGACTTACGCGTCAGCTTCATTCCATAATCCTTGTAGTATGAAGCATGCTCGATGGCATCCTGCAATTAGATCGCATCCGTAATTAAAAATCCAAATTGTCATTGACACGTAGAAAGTGCAATCAATTTTTACCTCCAATGTAAGAATCAATGGAAGGACATCCTCGTAAGAAATTTTCACCAGTTTAGTGGCTCTTCTGGCGATCAATCGATTGACTGCAACAACTCCACCGATTATTTGGCCGAAACAAGTGACCTGTTAAAGAGTAGCGAATAAGGCTGTATAATGTATGTAACTGGATAAATATATTAATAATAAAAATATGAATTGTGAAGGAAGAAAATAAAAGCTTGAAGCCCCAAGGAACCTTAGAGGATGCGAATATTTCTTCATCGTCTACAACGATGCCGAAGGAATTCTTGACAGGGTCCTTGTGAGAAAGATATCCAACGACTCCGTCCAAAGCCAGGGCTTCTGAAACATCCACGTGGAGAATGTTGGCATGAGCTCGTTCGCTTAGCACCAAAGCCATAAATAACTCTCCCTCGATGGGTGGAACGTCGTCACAGTACACAGCTTCCCCCTAAAATTAATTTCATTCATTACACGCCTAACGACGCCATATTTCATTTCTTTAAAATTCATTTCTTTGGATTTCGTGCAATGCAAAAGGAAGTGAGAAATACCGCTGCATGCTTGTACGCGGATGCGTGAACTATTGGCTTCCCAATTAAATCACCTCGCTTCCCGTTTTCTTCCTTTAACAATAATTTGAACATTAATAAATAATCATTTCTTTTTTCTCCTTAACAATCTCAACAACGCAACGCCGTGAATTCGTTATATCGTATAGTCATTACTATTGCGAATAATTGCGAGCTCTTGAACTTATTCTCGTCAGCTGAGTTGACAACATGACGGCCTTCTTGAACTTCAGTCGTAATAGCATGGTAGAACTTGAGTACAAGACTATTAATAGAAACACAAAAAGCATAAAAGGTGCATTAATTTGGGTAGTAAAAATATATTTCAAAAATGCTAAACTTGAAAATCAATATTCTTACTTTTTTGCCAATGATGAAATGTATGACACTGTTGTCGGATCCTTAACCTTAGAAATAACCTCTTGTAGCACCGTCTTCGACACTTCGTCCACTAGACGTTCAGTAAATCGCCTAATTAAAATAACAGTTTGTTGTCATTCTTGTTAACAAATGCAACGCAAGCATATCAAAACAACGTGTATAATTTTCAAAAATTCAAAAACAAAACTCACACTTGGTTTCTTTCAAAAACAAAATCAACTTGAAATCTCTGAACAGCTATACCCCCGAAGCACATTACTATGCAATGGACAAAGTCTTTTGTGTCGTCCATCGTAATTTTAGCAGCGGCATTCAGAATCCCTACGTCACAGTATTTTCTTTTTGACACTTTCTCCGTCCAAAAGTACTCTGTCTGAAATAATAATGCAATCACAACTGATCATAAAAGACGTAAAATAATAATGCAGATACGCAGATCTCTAAGGGCATTAGGGAATTAAATTTAATAATAATGCTTACAGAGAGACTATAAGGAATTTCCAGGTGTTTTATAACGCTTGTTTTCTGAAAAGGAAATCTGGCCTTCTTAGACAACAAAGTTTGGGTTTCTGCAAAAATTGAGAGACTAAAAATTAGTTCAAAGCCTGCCTATATATAACCATGTTTTTGTCAATTTATTTGGAGATGCACTTTTATTTTACCAAAATCGTAGCGGTGAGCCCAGCAATCAAAGGGCAAATAAAATGTCTGAACATCGGATGCTATATTGGCACTCATTAAGCTTCCTCCAATAGTCTGCAGAAAATACGAAAACCAACGGTTTTACCAAAAATATTCCAGTTTTTTCTTTAAAAACAAATTAAACGGGTAAATATTAAATGAGCTTAATTCGTACTACATAACTGGAAACTTACAGCGGAATTACGAACTTGTGCAGAGCCATAGGTTTCCATTAGTTTAACAATTGATCTCAAGCTCCTCGTCTTCCAAGCTATGCAGTTGTACAATAATTAAAGAATATTAGCAAAGAAATACTACTTGTCTGTGAGGATTCGTTTTATGCATTTCTTATTCGTGTTTGAAGGTGTACTGAAGATTCCTTATGTGATCTCATTACATGGTAATTCCTTGATCTCCTGCTCCAATGCTTGAACCATTTCGGTGATGGTCAGAGCAGCACCCACTGTCAAGTGCCCTTCGTCTTCATGTCTTTCAACTGCCCTTAGTTCCGAGATCCTTTCTATGTTAATGTACACAGTCTGTTCATGGGCATTCTGAAGGTGTCTGTACAACTCTGTGGAACCGGAAATAAGTTCAGCGGAAGGATACTTTCGTACAAGCCTGAACGCATCTTCTAGATTGAGAGGCTGAAGCCAGAGGCTGTTAGGTCCTGTAAACGTGATGACTTCAGAGGGCTTTCCACTGTCGAAACATTTCTGCAAGATGAATCAAGGCATTCTTCAAGTTAAATTTAATGTGTGTCCTAATGTTTATAAAGACTTTCCACGGAAATGAGAAATTGTTTATAATTCAAGTCTTTACAATTAGATTTTCAATTGCGGTGAGCTTTTCCTTATGATCTGCTTTGATTGTCCGTGCATGCTCCATAAGAATACTGGCATTTAACTTGGGACTGCACAGATCCTCCACTTCTTCTAATTTTCGCTCACAGTTTGAGTTGCAGTAATCTTTGAAAGCGTCCAAGATGGGACGATAGCCCGTGCAGCGGCACAAATTTCCTATGTGTAGCCATGAGATTGTGAATAAAAAAGGTGAAACCATTTATTTTTGTCGTAGCAAGACCCAAGACTGCACAGAAAAGGAAAGAGGACCCACGAACCTTGAAGAGCAGTTTTAATGGCTTTGATTCCAGTGTGGCAGTCTCCGCTCTGTGGTGCAGAATCCCGATCGTTGTTTGCATTGAGTGCGTACATGGACATGACCATCCCGGGAGTGCAGAATCCACATTGTGTTCCATTGTGACGGGCAATTGAGTCCTTCAAATCAAATAGGGAAGCCAAAGTGAAAATGTGGGCAATCTTTGACTTTGAAGTCTTGGATGGACAAAATATTAGATTGAGTAATATTTTAGTTTGTGCGGATGCGTAGCTTGAGATACCTGAATAGGATGGCAGGTTTTATTGCTCTCCGAGACACCCTCCACAGTCAAGATGTGGCAGCCGTACACATAGCAAAGGGGTGTGATGCAAGCGTTTATGGCCACGTGCCTAATTGTGTAGACAAAGAAATATTAGAGAATTCCCAGGGACGAACCTGCTCATACTCACGTGCCTTCAGGACACCGAAAAGGAGGAAAGTGACTTTACCTAAAGCGGTTCGAACCGGCATCAAAGGCTGACAATATCACAGTGCAAGCACCGCAACCTCCTTCGCCACATGCAATCTTAGAACCCCGCAGTCCCACTAAAATTAGAAATGTCAAACAGATCCGCGTTATAACTACAAATCAGAAAGAGTCTTCTCGGCAACTTATTAAACTTTTGTAAACACTACTGAAAACACAGTTCACTTGAATACAATATCTTAGACTCAGATGCTAGACTTTTTTAATTTTAACATTCCTAATAATTAAAGGCTTCACCCATGCATACATTGCTCTCTCAAGAAGTACACCAGGGTCCATTGCGGGTCGATTTTTTCCGGTGTGATCTGTAAGGGAATTAGCAGTGTGCAGTTATAATTATTTGTTGTTTTGTCCCAGCACATGATTTTCGTAAACAAAGTACTTGAGTATACACTTTAATAATCTTGTTATTCTCACCTTTCTCCCATTGACAAATATTGTAAATTTGGTGTTGCCAAGCGTTTGCAGCTTTTCATTCAAGATTATATTTTGGTTTTCCATTTTAGAATTCCTAAACTGTATCGATCGATCGTATGAAATGATAAACGTGTACTAATAATATTTACGATACAATAGTGATCTAACCACCCAGGTATTTGCTGTAACCTGATATTACGTTGATGATATTTTGTTGACTTGGATGAATGGTGGAATGCTGTAGGGAACTAAGTCTGTTTGTGTAACTTCCTCGACTTAAAATACGAATCTCTGTTCCTTGTCTGTCAAAGCAATCCACCACCTGACTTGGAAATGAACTGAATTGAAATTATTTTTCATCGTATCTGTAAGTACACGCTTATCTCCTGGCCGGACTGGCTGATAAAGCATGTGACCTTGAGAAGATCGTCAATTTGGAATCTGCATAGTCGAATGGAAAGATAATACGCCCGCGGTAACCTAATTCCAAATAAAGAGGACGTAGCCAGCTGGCTGTACGTATGTATGTATGTACGTGTGAGCGTTGTAAAAATTGTATACTCGTCTTCTATGAGACATTGCATGCAATGATTGTGGCCAACCGAGCAGCCTATGGTTTCAATTTGCACAATTAGTATTCAAGAAATGTGCCGTAACAAAGGGTCAAGGGGCACTTGAGTTACTGGACATTGCCGCTGATAAAAATAAACTGCTAAAAAAATAGGCTGTATTTCACATTAAGGATACTTGAGAGTGGAGACCTGGAAACCGAATAATATTTCATTAACACCTCTGAGCAAGTGCAATTGATTTACCAGCTCCATCCACGCAACTAGACGTTGTTCCTTCAAAGTGAATTGCACTGCACTGTAGTTATATGTATGTATCTACCTGCATGTAGTATAGTTTAGAGTCTTTTGCATAGGATCTACATACGTAGCATAACTTTACAACTCAATAACCTTTAGTGCTTAGAATTTTAATCAAAATTCATTTTGCACTGTGTTCAAAAACTAATATTGCAACTCAACAACCTCAAGATTGTTTTTAAATCAAAATTTATTTTAATTGTAATCAAAAACTAATATTGAAACGGACCTTTTATTTACATATGCGAATAAAAGCAATCAACTTACCGTAAAATAACATGTAAGCTGGTGTAATTAATCGCAAAAACTTCATTTTTCCGTAGACAAAACACTAGGCTATAGACCTATGTATATATACCTAGACTAACTATTGCAATGAAAGTTCCATAATTCCGTAAACATGAATTAACTCAACTTAATTATAAAACAAATAAAGTGTACACTCTACTAAAAATCATTTAGACGGCATCATTTTGCCAAAAAAGTGAGTCCATTTTTAATAGTTATAAACTCATCATTATGATGAGTTCTGACCTCATCATAATATGAAGAGGTCCACATTTAGCCCGTGTTAATTCCCTATCCTATGAAGATACCCCATCTGGTTCCCTTCATTATGATGCAATCTAACCCATCAAAATGACGCGGTTTTAACTATTAAAAATGGACTCACTTTTTTCATGATGCGATCCAGATGTGGTCATTTGGTGCAATGTATTTACTACCTGCTATAAAATTTAACAGTATATTTGTTTTATTCATTTGAAGCTTTGAGTTAATAATATTTGGAAAATTTGGAATATATATTTTGAAAAAAATAATTTACATAAATTCCTTGGAATACTCTTGAGCAGACAAAAGCTTTGAAATTATGAGGTCAGTAATGTACATAGGTAGGTATGTTCTTAATGCAAATATATACACAAAATATCCTTGTATGTGGATTTAATTTCTTCAAAAATCAATAATCATAAAGAGTAAAGTTGCTGTAGTATATTTATTATGCTGTATTAATTAGTGTGGTTGTATAGAAAACTCAAGTAGGCTGTAGTACGTATGTAAAGGTATTTCTCCGTAACGCTGCTTGCAGTGTGTAGTTTTAATGTGAGTTGTAATGCTTTTTAAAGAAGGAAATAGGAATAAATAGTGTGCGAGTGTGTAAAATAAAATTTATTCTGCATGAATTTTTCGCTTTGCCATGCGTTCAAGTAATTCTCTATTAACTTTATTCCCTTGTTCGATCTGCTCTTGACTCAGATGAAACTTGCGACTTCCTGGACCAGTCAAGATTTTAGTTACATTGTGTCCTGTGTAAATATGAGAAATGTTTACACAATTATCGGTTATGTTCACTGAGGGGATGAAAGTACGTGTTACTGCATCATCAATTATATCTACCACAGTTTGCTTACCAGTTGAATGTTCGTCATAATCTTGGGCAGGAGCATTACTTGGACTCGTCTGGGATTTGGTTAGTTCTCGGGGTTCGCTCTCGTCACTCTTTTTGTTGGATGCGGTGGAAGCCTGACTGGTGGCCTCTGAAGGTGTGACTTCATTGACAGTTTGTTGCTGCTGATATGCTCGAAGAACGTAGCGTAGCAGCAGCACAAGGACGAAGATAATTGCCAATGTCCACATTGTCACTTCCTGAGATTATTTTTCTTAAGAGGCTTTTCCAAACTTTTAACAGACAGCCAGCTGCACTGTCAATTGTGACACTGAAATGAAAGGAAAAGGCAAGTTTGTAAATTAGGAGGCACTTGTAGTAATAAGACGCGTATCTGTAGAAACAAGAGAGCGTAGACAAGTTCCTCTCCGTTGAGTGTCAACTCTGTAATTGCGTAAGAGCTAAACTCCGAGATCCGCCCACTTTGGTCAAAACTGTAACGCAGTCACCACAAGAAATAGTTGCTGTCTCTTTTAAAATTAGAAGACGTGTGGGAACTTTTATTTATAATATCTCGCTTATTTTTATTTCACATTCAATATTCAGCATTCGGCCACGATCCAATGAGTCACAATTCAAGTGCGTCTCATGCTTTTTTCCCTTTCATTTGACGTCTTGTCAGAGTCAGCAATCTCTGTCCTGTCTCTGCGGATGACAAAGTCGCTTTTATCTGGCCACACACAAGAAACTGTCGGTTCAGTCGCATCGCTCATCGTCGCTCTTTCCTCATAAACCAATTACACTACGAGCATTAAGAACCACAAGACAATGCGCTGAGCTGTGGGCCTTTAGCTTCGTATCACATTACACAGATGGGAAACAAATTAGTCACTTGCAGATAATCTCAAACGAGATTTATCAAAATTTGCAGATTATTCAAGAGTTGATTGTCGGTGCCGGTGAAATACTTGCAGTGCAACCAGAGATGAGTCATTCCATGACAAATTGTTTAGATTTAGATTTTCTGCATTCCGCCTCTGTCGCTTCAAGTCCACGTAAGTAGGAGCAAAGGATGCAAGTGTGTCTTGTTATCCTATTTATATTTATTTATCACATCCTCAGCCGACAGCCGACTACTACTGTCACCAGGATAAAAGTTCCCCCACTCTTCCCATTCTTCTACTCTTCCTTCTAGAAATACTTAATAAATCGGGGGATTGTGATAACTCGTCCTGATGCCTTGTATTTGTATCCTTTTAAAAGAATAACATTGTTGTAACGCTCAAAGCGATGTACTGCGGAAAATTTAAAAGTTTAAACCATTTTGTATTCAGTGGTCAATACTGTTGAAATGCTAAGAATTTCGAATTCGTTACTACGACAGGGGGAGGGGGGGGGGTATATCGTTTTTGTTTGCTATTTCTTCGTACTCGTTTAGGTTGCCGTGAGCTTAGAATTAAGGATAATGCCTCACACAACAAGAGACACAAAAGAATGATGCGAAGTGAGTGATCTCGTACATACGTGACGTCTATAATTCAATTCTAATGCGCAGTGAAGTAGACAGCGACTCTTCCTTCCCCACCTACCCTTGACCATTTATGCGTCACTAAAACCAAGCAAGAGAGTCGAATAACAAATAGCGATGATTATTCTGTCACATTTCCTTATTTGGCCATTCCATTTTTACTCTCCAATAAATATTCCCAAACTTGTTCCGCTCACTGCACTGGCCAGCTTTATTATTTTAAACTCTGCCAGTTGATTTCCATGTCATCATCACTATCAGGGAAAACGTCGGCACACAGATTATATGCAAATTTAATTAAACATTATTTGGCTGTCGTTTTGGGCAAGTTCAATTATGGACATTTTATTTAACCACAATAATTATTCTGACCAGCCCTGCGACATTTGTGGATCCTTGTTGTTGCTGTAGCTTTTGGTCGGTGGTTGACTTCTGTCCTCTTAAGCCTGTAGCTGCATGCCTACCAACAACTTTTGCAAAAGACCAACAGAGGCATATCTTGGGCAAAGAAGCATTCTGACGCAAGTCCAGCGCCCCCTTAATATCTTTTTCACGCAAGTCCCAACAATTAGCTTCTTTCCAATATGACACCAATATATTGAACAAAGGATAAATGCCACTTTACTATTTTGGAAAAAAATGTAAATACCACTTATTGGCTCTTTTACTATTTTTAATATTTTGTTTGTTGGGACTTACTCTAAAATGACGTTGTTATAAGGTGATGTTGGACTTGCGAAGCAATACTTTTAAGTAGGATTGGACTTAACATTCATTCAGGATATGCATCACAGATACACACGGGGATGCATGCCAAAATTGTCGACGATTTGAAGATGTGAAGCCAAGTATGACTGAAATGCAGTGTAAAATGAAAAGTAGATTTTGAATGAATTTGTAAAGAGTTTACAGAGAAGACGAATGAATGGGTGTAAATATATTGTGTATTATTTATAGTATAGCGAAGTGGTTATTAAAGACGCATCACATGCTCATTACTGAATAATTTGTTGTTGAAATAGTTGATCAATTTCTGCCTCGGAGAGTCTCAAAATGTCCCGCATGACTTCCCGTGTGTGTTGACCCAGTTGGGGCGGCGGGAGGCGGGGCTCGTTGTAGCATCCGCTGAATGTGACGGCGGGTCCGACAACTTTGTACGCACCCAGCGTCCTCACCTGCGGGTCAAAGCGCAGAGAGACAGGCTCGCATAAATCTTAAACTTTGGTCAGCAACGCACTCGCAACTACTTTAATGCACAACTTAACTGTTATCGCTAAGAGACCAATGTGTCCACTCAATTCTATGTACTTTGCTTGTAGCTACGCATCCTCACTGGTCTCTGGAGGCTCTTACGTTTCATGCTTTCTTTAATATTATATGTAGTTGAGTTTGTTACGAACCACAACGCAAGTGATTCCCTTTCGCCTAAATTAAGGCCTTGACTGCATGTGCACGGAGTTGGCAGAGGCAGTAGGACCAACACAAATCACTAAATGATGACACTGAGAAAAGTTTTTTCTATCCCAATCTCACATACGCAATACACGCTACTAATTACGCCAAGTTTACCTTTCATTTTATGCAGCCTGCAGCCGCTAAAATATACACCAAGGTCACAAATGTTTTTTTGCGTCCTCTGTTAAATCTAACTCTAACAATAAGACAGTCGAAGAATTACGCCAAATTTAGTCTTATTGCCTCGTTAGAAAACTTACCATTTCATTGTGCTTCACCTGTGAATTAAAAAAACAAATTGTGAATATTCGGTAGAATGACAAGAAAACAACTGTTTTTGTAATGGATTGAAATGAGGCATAAAAGTTATTCATAAAATTGTATTCATATGTTCGTCACCTGCGGATCTTCAAAGGCGTGTTTCATATCATTGACTGGACCATAAGGAAATCGACAACCTTCAAACTCCTTGAGCCATTCATCACAATCTCTTTCTTGGATTTTATCTTTGATGGTCTGGATAAGCGTAATTCTGTTTTTGAGTCGCTGGGCATTACTCGCGTATCTTTCGTCCGTTCCCAGCTCCGGTAAGTTTAGTTTCTTGCATAAAGACGCGAATAATTCATTGTTGCCTACACGGACATTGAAACGACACAAGACGGGTTGGAATTACAAAGAGCACTTGAGATGCCAAATAAGAAAGAGACTATCAGACAAGCCTTTTAGATTGGAAAATACAAAGTGTATCAACTGTAAACGTCTTTCTACCTGCGCCAATGGTTATCCAACGGTCATCCTTAGTTTTAAAAGCTTCGTAGGGAACAATGGTTTCGTGAGCGGTGCCCCATCGTTTAGCTTCCATGCCGGCATTTAAATAATTCGAACCCAGATTTGCCAAGGAGGCTATTTGAGTAGAAAGTAGATTACAATCTATTTTTTGTCCTTTATCTGTCTGGAAACAGCACACCGTATTCCCTCGTTTAGTTTCCGGGGCTCTTTAGCCATTGGTTTCATAAAATATACGCTTCGGGGATTTAACATCATGCGATAAGGATAGAGGAAAAAAATGGATCTCAGCTCAATGTTTGTAATAGCTTCTGGGGAAACTAACCGACGAAACAAGGTGTTTGTATGTAAAAGTTTGTGAATGTTGTATGTATTGGCTCAAGCCATATCGACTTTTAAATCAAATCAAATTTTCAGGCCACACAACTTTCAAGTCAATTGCAAGACTACCCTCTACGCTTTGCTCTTTCAAACTCAATCGCCTCCGATAGCTACACAACATAGCTTCATTTTCCCCAGCCTTTTCAAAACGGCCATGGTAACCAGTTTGGATTTTTAGGAAATGTTCATTTTTAGTTTTGACTTTTTTGAAAATGTCAATTTCTAGTTTTGACTTTTTTGAAAACTTAATTTGTAGTATAAACAAGAATTCTGTGTATGGTTTGCCAGTCTAACAATAAAACACTAAAGAGCGACGTACAGCTGTTCGGTGATAGAGAGCTGCAAGAATTGCCCCATGGGCGTAGAGTCCGGTGGCCAAGTCCGTCATGGCGACCCCGACTTTGCATGGCTCGCCGTCCTTGGGCCCCGTGATGTGCATGAGTCCCCCCAGGGAAGCAGCGATGACGTCGTAGCCGCCACGTTGGGCGTAAAGGGCCGTGCGAGCCAAAGCCAGTGATGGAGCAGAAGATTAGACGCGGGTTAATTTCCCTCAGCACTTCGTATCCTAAGCCCAGTTTGTCCAATGTGCCCGGCACAAAGTTCTCTATGAGCACGTCACTCCTGGCCACCAAATCCTTTATGAGCGCACTTCCCCTCTTCAGATCCACGGCAATGCTTTTCTTGTTCCGGTTCACGGCAACCGCGTAGCAGGAAAGCTCTCCGATGAACGGGGGACCCCACGAGCGAGTGTCATCCCCAATCCCAGGCCTTTCAACTGCATTACAAAAGCTATCATTTGTTTACATGATTAATTTAAATTAAATCAAAGACCAACTAAGTACTTATTCACAAGTGTCAATCAACAGCACACCCAAAGCTCCAAAGAACGGTGCATTTAAATTGAAGATAACCTTTGATTATTTCTGCGCCCAAGTCACCCAGAATCATTGAGCAGTAAGGACCGGCAAGAATTCTCGTCAAGTCAACCACTCGTATTCCATCCAATGGACTCATCTTAGGATTACCTTTTGCGTCACCACCAACTTCTTCGTGGCTACCGGAACATCCACTTCTTTTAGAGATTTTCAAACCTCTCCCACCTAAGACACCACCACTTACTTTTTAAAATAATGTTGCTTTACTTACAACAGCAGCCGTTACTATCTTTACTCATATAAATCTATTTTACTTGAATACCTCCATACGTGCCACATCTTTGAATGATTTTCCCAAAATTCGCCGTCCACTAACAAAAGACACATTAAGCAGTATTAATTTCTATATAAGATTTCGTAAATAGTAGTACATAATGAAACATGCAGTAATAGTGCAGTTCATAATTAATTATTCAAGCGTGTAAGCCCCGTGGCACAATTTTATTTTTACTACGTAGGATTCACTGCTATTGTGTAGACGTGAAACGACAATGAAATACAGATAAAATAGATTAATTGAGTTGCGTGCTGATAATGTGCATACCTAATACTAATCAATTGAACAAGTCGCTTTTATTCAGCCTTACACTTCATGCCTATTTAATAACAGTGTATATTCTGTAATGTAAGCACTTACCATAGCAAAGAATTTGGTTGGATACCAAATTAGCTTAATAGTTGGGAAACAACTTTTACTTTCTAGATTTATGAAAACTAAGTGTTAGAAAATCCAGAAAAATGGAGATACCGAAAATAGCGGGAATAATTAATAAAATTATTATTATTACGAGAAGAGTTTCTTGGTTTTATCACGTGTTGTTAGACGCTTAATTAGTACATCTGCCTCAACGTTGTGTTGTCAGAGGCGGAGAAGTAAATAGCGGAGTGCTGTTATGAATGAAATAGAAAAGGAAAGTACACACTCTTCCCTTCTCAAGCGTATTTATTACAATGAACACTCTTACAACTATAGCTCAGCAGCTGGTTTTCCGTTAAGTGTATTTCAACTGGGCCTTCGTCTATTCATTGGATACAAAACAACTTGAAACTAATTGAGCGAGGCCGATGAGTCTCATTGAGCTGCTCTTCTAAGATTGTATTATTGCCCAGGAAACTCATCTCGCTCTTTACAACTTTTCATAAATATTTATTTGGCTACACACTCGCTTACAAATAAGAGTGTCAAACGCTGACAAGTATTTACATTAACACGCACCAATACACACAACAACGTACAATAGCATGTAGTTGTATACACGTAAACATTGAGTGCCTTTCTCTAATCAAAATTGAATCTGTATTCTATATTTTTTCCACATGTAAATACGTAAGAAAATACTAAAAGTAAGCCCCGTCCAAAGTCCCTCCTTCCTTCAGAAAGATGTGTGTATTTAGTTGGAACACGCTTACCGCTGATTACGCAATTTGATCCTCAACTCAATCCTGGAGATGGAGATACACACTTTAATAAAGGATCTGCAGTTGGTAGGTTAACATATTTGTGGAGCAGTTTCATTTGGTCTCACTCCCATTTATTTATCCGCTCTGAGGGGGACTAACGTGCATCAAGGACACTTGCTCTACTGGCCGTGGAGATGACAGTACGGCTAACAAAAATATTAAAAACGATGCATTGCATGAGTAGACGCAGATGCAGCAGTTGTGAAATCCCTATAGTTTGAAACTCATCAATGATCAACCTGTATCCTGCACCACCAGTATCTAATAATTATCGAATTCTTACGGGAACCAGCTGTAGCTGCTATCATTAGCCAGTTTGTGCTGACCCGATTCTTGAGGTTTCGGTTTAGGTTTAGGGAGAAAACGGCCGTTTAATTCCATGTATTTTGTGACCCTAATCTTAAACCGAAACCTTAAGTACCGGGTCAACACAAACTCGCTATTATTACTCACTGTACGAATGCTCCTTTAAGGAAAAAACAAATACATACCATCTTTAGCCCACTTCCCAAAGTAAGTGTGCGACCAGACGCCGAGGCATTAAAATAAATCCCCTGTAGATTTGACCTGGAAACGGATTCATATTTTCAACCGAATTTATTTCGTAGTATTTATGTATGTATGTAGTTTGAAGATTTGAGCATAAATCCTTTGGTTTAGACTTCTCTCATTGAAGTACCAGAAAGGTACTGACCAGTGGGCGGAAAGATCATGTCGGGGCAAAGATAATACATTTTGTTAGTGCAGTTTGTATTATCTTCCTGGTTGGTGTCCAGCAAAAATTGGGGACAAAAACTGCAGAAATAAATATACTATTATATTGTTGAGCGTGCCACTTGTTCTACTCATCATTTGGCGCAACGTGATCAACTACATGAGCGAACTTATTGGCTTGTTGTGATAATCTCTTTACTAGTAAAAAGCTCGCTACGCTCGCCCGCAGTTGTTCAGCAAAAGAGCAGATGTTTGTTTTTCAGTGAATAAGTAATTCTACATCAAAACTGGCTACCACCGACCACAACTCTTCCTA